>CAUYLG010030704.1:0-246426 GCA_963573385.1 Cacajao melanocephalus
TATGTTTTTTAAAAAGTGAAGATAACACTGTAATAACACTAAGATTTATACATGTGAGCATCCAATAAGAAAAGCTCTTTATCTGCAAGGGATATGTTCCATGACCCTCGGTGTATACTTGAAACTGTAGATAGTATCAAATCCTAAACATACTATATTTTTCTTATCAATACATACCCATGATAAAGTTTAATTTATAAATTAGGCACAGTAAGAGATTAACAACAATAATTAATAAAATGAATAGAACCTTTATAACAATATATGGTAATAAAAGTTACGTAAATGTGGTCTTTTTCTCTCTTTCCAAATTTCTTATTGTACCTAATATTTTTATGGTTGACCTCGGTAACTGAAGTCGTGGAAAGTGAAACTGCAGATAAGTGGGGACTACTGTATATCAAAGTCTTTGTATTGTTAGTAAGAGATAAAGATATTAAATACATTTAGAATTGTTAATTTATATGATTTCCATATATGTGGGCCTATTCTGTTTTTTACTATTCTGGGTTAGACTTCCAAAAAAATCTTTCTGGGAAAGCAAAATGTTTCTTTCCCATTTTGTAGCTGTAGTATTCTTATGATATTTTACAAACAGCTTGCATCAAACTAAACTCATGTTCTAATCCACTCCGTAGAAGGTTTGTTTAAGATCCTCTCTCCCACTCTGCTTTGGTTATTTTCCCAGCTGAATCATTTTCCCTTTCCTTTTGCCTTCCTTAGTTTTTTACATTTGGACTTCATTTTTAAAAAATATTTTCCATTCCCTTACTGTTTTTCTTCCTTTCACCTTTTTATTATGAAATAGTTTCAGATTTATAGAAAAGTTGTAAGACTAGTAGAAAGAATTACCACTGACCCTTCATCCAGATTACCTAACATGTTAACAGTTTACACAGTGGCTTTATCCTTCTCTTCCCCCCACCCCCCCACACGCTGCAATTATATTTGTTTTACGTATATTTTCCTAAAACATTTGAGAAAAAAATTGCAGATATGATATCCTTTTACCCTCAGATACTTAAGCATTCCTAAAAAACATCACATTTTCACCACACTCAAAAACTTCAGTGACATGTTAGAAATAAGAAACTTAGAAAAGGTAGCATACTTTTACATATAGCAAACGGTTAAGAAATACATAAATGCTATAATAAGTATGTCATTTTACCTACAGTTTGTGGAAGGGGCAGAGTGTTGCAGCTTGTGAGTATATGGCAAAGTGGCAAGAAGAGGACAGAATATCATAGCCCCAGACATGGGCAGGACAGATGTGGCTCGTAACACACGATGAATGGAGGTAACTGGAGATATCTGAAGGGTGTGCATGCATGTTTTGTGCATGTGCATCTTGGCTAAGCTGGGTGCAATTTTCTGCATTCACTTAGAATTTTTCATGGATGAAACCCTGTACAATCAAATGAATCAAATGAAATGAAATTCACATTATGCTCAAATTGCTCTCTGACATGCTAATGGCATTAGAACAACACTGTGTCATCAAAACAGGCATTATAACAAACTGACTATATTTCCTAAAATCAAGAATGTTCTCTTACATAACCATGGTACAATGATCAAAATTAGAAAATGAACACTGATACAACACAAATCTAAAATTCAGACTTTATTCAGAATTCACCAACTGTCCTAATAATGTCTTTTTATACCAAAAGAAAATCCTGGATCTCACACTGCGTTCCGTTGTCCTGTCCTTTAGCCTCTTTTAATCTAGAATAGTTCTTGGGTCGTCCTTTGTTGCAAGACATTAACATTTTGAAGAGTACAGGCCAGCTATTTTGTAGAATGTCCCTCCATTCAGGTCAAACCCTCTAGTCTTACCTCAATCTGTCACTGTTAGTGAAAGCACTGTTAATGACTGAAATCTTCCTGAAAGTGATTCAAGTGTGAAGGTAGGCTCTATATCTTTTATCAAAGCACCCTTTGAAAAATCAAGCGAAATCTACATTGGGAAACCTAGAAAATGGCAGTTACCCAACTGCCCTGAAAATAAAAGTCCCTTCTTTTAAGAGAATTAAAAACTAAAAAACGCACAGAAAACCCATCCACCACAGAAAGTAAATTGGCTTCCTATACCCCCAAAGTATAGGAAGTACCTATCACTCACCAGACAGTTGTTTTTAGAGGTCTTACTATATCTTCTAAGAGCTTCAATGTGTATTAATGAACAAAAAGAAACTAATAAGTCTGCAGGCCAGAGCTCAGCATGAATCAAAGAAGCTGCCTCTTAAAACTGGATAAATAGTGCAGATGGTAGGCTTTACCCAGAGTTGGCAATCACAAACAACAGTCATGCACACAAGTACACATAGGATGTTTTATGCAGGAAATGCAGGGTTACAGCTTAATGTATATCAAAATGAGAAAAAAAGATCTCAGTCTGGCTTTCTCAATCTCTGCTGTTGAATCGCATCTCCTGCAAAAGGAAACTCACATTTTCTACAGAATCAAGTCCTGTCTCTGAATCCTAATTCTACCACTTATTAGCCATGTGGATGGAGAGTTGGAGAGTGCCTAGCTCTGTACCGAGAACACAGAAGGTGTTCAAGATATGTTTCAGAACACATTTTGAGAATGCTTTTACTTATTTTAATGGTGGGCTTTTTTTTTTCCCACCTGAATTTTTACCTTGATTAAAAAAAAGAGGCACATATTCTCTTGCTCACTCTCTTTAGCACAAGAAAAACATGGCTGTGGAATCCATGGGAATATTCCACTATCTTTGGGCATTCTGAGTTTTAGAACAGGAGAGGAAGAAATGGTACTGCACTCGAGCCTGGCTTTCTCAGAGCCCAGAGCTGACCTGCCATTTGCTGTGCATCCACGGACTTCAGAAAGGCAGACCTCTTGGATTTTGGAGGTTGGTGTCTGGTGTCTGTGTACTTGTCTCATGCAATGTCTGAAGTGCTGGGAACCGGAGGGAAAGAGTCTTCCAACCAGTCAGGTTGGTGGAGAGTGCTGGATGCTGGCACTACAGAGGGAGACTCACTGGAGATTCTCTGTTCAAAGCTGCAAGAAGCAATTTACTTGTCCAATAGAGTTTGTGAATTCTTTCTAGAAAGGTCAGTAAAGGGTAAAGGCTGTGAGTTGTACTTCCTGTGTTTAATTCCTAAAAAATATGGGAAAGAATGTTAACCTACATTCAAGTTGAGCCACCCCCTCTCCTCCACGGCCATTGTGGAAACCCAGAACCTCAATATATGGGATCAAGTCATATTTCAAGATCCTCGGAAAGTGTGAAATGTGTTACACTAGAGGGGGTCCAGACCTTAGAATCCCTAGCTGGATTTTAAACATAATATTATGAAAGGCAGAATTTGGAAATTATTAATACTTCATCTGTTTTGTAATTTCATTGAGTTTCATTTAATTTATCACACAATTTTATATGTGAAAGAATATCTGGAACTTATATTAAGCAACATAGCATTAAAAAAAAGCATCTGTGAAACTATCCTCCTAAATAAACAGACATTTTCATCTTCCTCACATTGTCTTAACAGTTTTTCTACTGTCTCCTCTTGCCTCTTCCTGCTGACCCCACTAAGACTTATTCTCAATTCTGTTTCTGAGAATTTCAAAATTTTACCCCACACATGTATGAAGCCCAAATAATGTTTAGTTTTCTTTACTGTTGGGCCTTAAAAATCAGTATCATGCTGTATGTTTCTAAGATTTATTCATGTTGTTGCTTATAGCTTAAAGTAACTAGTTTTCATGGCTGTATAATATTTTATTGCATAAATATTATTCATCTACTATCTTTCAACATATATTTGGATTGCTTCCAGTTTTTTGCTGATAAGAACATTTTTTGTATTTGTTTCCTATTGTTTTCCAAAATTCTGGTACCAATTTATACTGCTGTCAGCAAAATGAGACTTTTTGTTGCTCCACATACCTCACCAATGTAAGTATGATTTCCTGATTTTTGGTAATTGAATGTGTGCGAAACAAAACACTGCCTTGGTCTTGGTCTAGTTTCCTTGATTATTAGTCAAGCATATTTTCCTAAGTTAATAAACCATTCATGTTAACTCTCCTGTGAAATATCTGATCATATATTTCCTCTGTTTTAGTCTTCATTGATTTATAGAAATACTTTATATGATCTTGGATACCAAGCGTTTTTTGTCAGCTAAAGTTGCAAGTATCATCCTCCTGTCTGTGGCTTGTCCCCGCCCCCCACCACTTGCTTTATAGTGACTATTTATTTAGGACCAAGGTTCTACCTGGCCTTAAGATTCAAAAAGACTAAAAAATCGGAGGCAGACCAAGAACCGAGAAGATATCCTTAATCCTTCTCTTTCCCTCATTGAGCACGTCAGTAAATCCTGTCACCTCTATCCAGATAACCCCCCAAATCTGACCACTTCTCACCATTTCCATCGACCACACTGATCTCTCTCCAGACTCTTGACTGCTACCTGATGTTCACTCTGTTGTCCCTACAGCCCTTTTCCCACACAGCAGCCAAAATAAATGTCATAAAACTCAAGCTGATCATGCTGCCCTTCTGCTTAAAGTTACTCCGATGGTTTCCACTGTACTTAGATTAAAATCCAGACTCTTAGAGCTGGGCATGGTGGCGTGTACCTGTAGTTCCAGCTACTTGGGAGGCTGAGGTGGAAGGATCACTTGAGTCCAGGAGTTTGAGGCTGTGATGAGCTACTATTGTGCCACTGCACTTCAGCCTGGGTGACACAGTGAAACCCTTTCTCTTAAAAACACCCCAACAATTGAAACTCACTTCCCTAGCCCACAAGGCCCTTCATGATCTGGCCCCTGCCTGTCTCTCGGCCTGTCTCCTACCCTTCTCTCTGTGTTCACTCTGCTTTAACCATGCTGCCTTGTTTTCCATCCCTGAAATAGGCCAAACTCATGTCTACCTTGGGTTTCTAAACTTGCAGTGTGTTCTGCCTAGAATGCCCAGATCCCAGTTATTTGAATGCCTGTGACTTCTCATCATTCAGGTGTCAGTTCAGATACCACCTCTTTGGAGGAGAGTACCAAATAAACACCTCCCAGCTTTGCTACCCTTTTCCAGTCATTTTTCTTCACAGCACGCATCACTACATAAACTCATCTTCTATTTTTTGTTCATGTTTACTCTGTCTTCCTCCACTAGAATGTAAGTTCCAAGAGGGCACTTACTGCACTTGTGAAAGATATTTTACCTTTCCTAGGATTTCTAAGGAAAAAATGGGAAAATAGAAAAGGGGGATTCTGGGAATCTGGCAGTGGTGGCGGCAGTGGTTGTATAGTTGTTTAATCTCTTCAAACCTCCACATAAAAAAGGCAAACTGACTATACAACAAAATCTCAAATATGTGCAATAGTTACAACAAAACCAGATGAACAATAAACCCCCAAATCCAAGCAGGCAAGTACAAACCACCACCAAACCAGCTTCGTATTGGTATTTGTACTGACAGACCTCAGAAAAAGTAAACCTCAAAACATCGGCCAGGCGTGGCAGCCCACACCTATAATACCAGCACTTTGGGAGGCCGAGGCAGGTGGCTCACTTGACAAGGTCAGGAGTTTAAGACCAGCGTGGCCAGCATGGTGAAACCCTGCCTCTACAAAAAATAGAAAAATTAGCCAGGTATGGTGGTATGCGCCTATAGTCCCAGCTATTTAGAAGGCTAAGGCAGGAGAATCGCTTGAGCCCGGGAGGTGGAGGTTGCAGTCAGCCGAGATTATACCACTGCTCTCCAGCCTGCCAACAGAGTGAGACTCTGTCTCAAAAAAAAAAAAAAAAGAAAGAAAAGAAAAGCTGTCAGAGACTTGCAGAAAGCTCAGTGAGCCAATTTGAGAACAGTTGTTGCAAGTGGAAGTGTTCTGGCCTCTGGAACAGTAGGTGAGTGTGAGGGGTCTGTGGTAAGAAGGACTGAAGGGGATCGAGCCATCCAGCCCCTGCAAACCCTAGGAGTTCCTAGGAACTCCTGAGAAAACGCATCAGGACCTCCTTCCAGGACAGGGGTCCACAATGGAGGGAAATTGCTGTGAAGGGAACCAAGATTGAGATTGAGAACAGAGACAAGAGAGAGAGGACGGGAAATGGAGGTCTAGATCAAAGTGGGGGAAGGAAACCCACAAAACCCCAGAAAGCAGCTGTCACATTATTGATCGCCACCAAAAACAACAGAAGAGCTGTTAACTCTTTTAAGTCAGAAAAGCTTTCCTGAATTTCATCTCATTCTAAAGTCAGAAAACCTAATTTCACATAAAAATGAACAACAACAACAACAATAAAACACTGAGATCAAATTCCACACAAGGTTATTACAGGAAAAATAAAAAGAGAGTAACATCCCTGTACACAGTGACAGCATGCCTGAAAGGTATCCCCACAAAACAAATTAAAACTACAGCCTACAGTGTCAAAATGAGGTAAAGACACTAAGAAAATGGCCCAAAGCATAAAAAGCCAACAAAAATCTGAATTATAAAAACCTAGAAATGAGGGGATAGAACTCAGGAAAGTCCAGGCACGGTGGATCATGAGGTCAGGAGTTCGAGACCAGCCTGACCAAGAGGGTAAAATCCCATCTCTACTAAAAATACAAAAATTAGCTGGAAGCGGTGGCAGGTGCCTGTAATCCCAGCTACTCAGGAGGCTGAGGCAGCAGAATCGCCTGAACCCACGAGGCGGAGGTTGCAGTGAGCTGAGCTGAGATCGTGCCTTTGCACTCTAGCCTGTGCGACGGAGTAAGACTCCGTCTAAAAATCAACAACAACAACAACAACAACAACAACTCAGGAAAAGATTAGAAACAAAAACTCTTTTCAGAAATGACAACTAAACTAGATGGAATATAAGAACCAATGAACTCAAAAGACAACACCTTAACAAAAACAAAAGAAAACCAGAAAACTTCAAAATTCAAAAATACAGCAAAAGGAATCACATCTCGATAATATAAAATATTTTGAGTTAAAAAAATTTTTTAAAGGTGAAAAATATTGAAAATAGGCACAGAAGACTGAATATATGGCTAACTGGAGTGCCTGAAGAAGAAAAACAAAGCAATAATCAGAACCAATGCTGATTCAAGAAAATTTTCCTGAAATTAAAAAAAAAAAAGTACGAAATTGTATATCTCAAATATGTTGAAAGACCACATAGTATTCCTGTTCTACAGAACTAGTATGACTACCAAAGACAATCTAATAAAATTACTGAACTTTAAAGAAAACAACATCAACAACAATTCTTGGGCATGTAGTTAAAAAAAAATGTTCTATTAACAAAAGAAAATTGAGATTATCATTAGACTTTGATAGCAACACTTTGCCAGAAGAAAGTGAAGTAACACATTCAAGATACTCAAAATAGAATGTATGAGCCAGGGATCTTACACTCAGCAAAACGGACTTTCATGTTTAAAGGACATAGAAAAGCGATTATCAATTTTTAACAACGGAGGGAATATATTATTCCCAGGAGCTTTCCTAGGGAATTTACCAGGCAGCAAGTGTCAGGCAATAAAGAATGACTCCAGAGACATCACCATTAGGACTACTGGTAAGAGACAGTCAACCGAAGACTGAGAGGGAGAGAGTATCTTACGTAACGGCTGCGTGCTCTAGCAATGTAAATACAGCAAAACTAGTCAAAAATAGGAGGAAAGAACATACAAAAAAATAGTTAAAAGGTCTTCTGTAACTATGCTCATGGTAGTATTTGTATCATTTTTGGAGAATATGAAACTAAATTAGTAATTCTGAAGTATTCTATTATTCCTTGTGCCCTTGAGAACCAGAATTTTCATATGGGAGAGAGGAAATACAAATGTAATAGAGAAGAGGTTAAGTAAAAACTCTGTAGTCTTGAATTTTAATTGGAAGTATCAATATAAATGGCAAGAGATTTACATACATAAGCATGTTTCCTAGCTCTGTTCCCTGAAAAGGCCTAGAAACAATGGCCAACCCAGTAGCAATGAGTATCCTAAGCCAGGTTTTGGTCTTGAGATGTAATTTCTCACTAAAAGAAACCAGTGCTTCCTGAAGAAATGTCTGATTCCAGGTTTGGAGGCAGGAAATGTACAAGATGAGCCTGGAACCTTTTGTAATATCAGATAGCAAGAGAGCTATCAAAGACTGCTAGGTTCATGTAGAAAAAAGTACTCAGGTGTGAACCTGAAGTATTTCTCACTGACTGAAGATGGGAGGTTCTGGGTTTAATAATTATTTTAATAATTAAATTTAAGAAATTAAAATAATAATTGCAATGAACCAAAATGCATCAAACAAGTTTAAATTCACCAGGCAATTATGTGTGTGTGCGTGTGTGTGTGTGTTTGTGTGTGTATGGATCTAAAGGTGACAACTCATATATATATGAGTTCATATACATATAGATACATGAGTTCATATATATATATATATAATAATATATATATATACACACACACACACACACATAAATTGTCACCTTTGGAGGATGATAGGGAACAACAATTCACTATATTAAAGTGGTAAATAAAGAGAGTCAAACATTTATTTTGCTTTGGCTTTTATGAACACTAACACTGGTAAATATTAAATGTGAGAAATTACCTCTTTATAAAAATATTCCAACCAATAAATGAAAAATAAATGATAAACTTAGAATATCACCATTTTTCAACTCCCAGTGAATAAATAGATATAGATATTAAACACATTGGCTACTAAGATCACTAAAAGAAACACGACCAGACCTGGTATGCCTCCTGCAGTCTTGTAAAACGGACTGAACCTCAGTCTATCCAATCTCTGGATCAACTGTCAACTAGCAGGAAATACAGGGGACAGAGGAACATGGTGAGCTGCATGAGGATTATGCCACAAGCAAAACTCACACACTGGGTAATCTCCACAGGTTTGGATTCATCAACAAATAAATTGTAAGTAAATGAAAGGGGTGAAGGAGGAACCCGTAAGTTGAAAGAGAATTAAAAGTCACATCTTTTTAAAACAGAAAAACTCACCTGTAGTTTCTAGGCATAAACATTTGGGTAATAAAACTATTGTTTTAAAAATGCAAGGAAGTGATTACCAGGAAAGTCAAGATAGTGGTTACTTATGGTCGAAAGGAAAGAGTTGGGATCAAAGGGAATTCTAGGTTGGGTAGGAAAGTTCTGTTTCTTGTTTTAGAAAGTATTGGTCTTATAAAAATTCATGAGATCATCCATTTGATTAAGGTAGCTTTATCTGTTTTATTTAAAAGCAAATAGATGTTTAAAGGTATAATGGTACCTATCTAGTGGGAAATATATAAAGATTTAATGCCAACATTTCTTTTAAACAGTGTCAACATGAGGAGGATTATTACTGTATTTTCCACTAAAATACATACACTTTGAGAAAGAAAATCTAACATCTACTCAACTGTTTCCTCATAGGACAAAATGTAGAGAAAACTCAGCTATAAATTAAATGGTTACTTTGGTATATTTTAAAAACTAATATTAAGCTCTTATCAAGAGCCAGGTACCATGCTGTATTACCTAAGTTAATCTTCACACCAATTCTATGAGGCAGATTACATTTACTCTCCCCATTTTACAGATGACAAAGCTGAAGCCAAGGAGTTAAGTAACTTGCCCAAAATTACATAAATAGAAAAGTGGTACTTGGAAGCCAGGTCTAGCTGACTCCTATAACTAGATCCCATCTCCTTTCTTCAGTGTCTGCCACTGGGCCTGGTACAAAGTAGGTGCTAGCATTTTTTTAAAAAAATAGAATTAGACTGTCATGCTGAGACCTAAAGATCAGTAAACAGATATTAAGATGACATAAGCTACTCCCTGGAGCACCACTTTTTGGAAAAAGAGAAAAAAGAAGTGATGAGTTCCTTTGAGCCCAGCAGTCACAGAGACCCTCCTCTAGGACAGACTGGTCTTCTCAGCACTAGGGCTCGAGTCCAAGCTGGCAACATGCTTTCTGCATCAAGATTAAATGTGTCTGGGAAACCAGAGAGACGAAAGAAACAGCTACATGCTGCTGACAGCAGGGAGTACAGGCAAAAATGTTTTCTGTACCCCAGGAATGCAAAGTCACCACCCTGACACATTGAATTATCAGCTTTAGACTAAGAAGCAAGATGCTAGAGGAGTTCATGTTTCCTCCCTAGATGCTGGAAACCATCACCAAAGAGGATCAGAAGGAGCATGGGACCAATGGAAAAACCGTGAGTTCTAGAGGCAGACAGACGTGGCTCTACTCCGACTCTTTCTTCTTGGCACCTACCCGCCCCCCTCCAAGAGCTCTCTCTATCCTCTTCCTTAGCTTTCTTTCTCTGCATAACACTTATTACCAGCAGACATATTATATGTTGATTTTCATCTTTGCTGACTATCTGTGTCTTCCTAAAGTAGAAAAGATTTGAGGACTGGGACTTAATTTTGTTCACTGCTGCAACTCTAAGCATCTAGAACGGTGCCTGGTTTAGTAGGGTGTCTCAGTAAACGTTTGAGCAAAGTTGTTGCATTAAGTTATTTAATTCTCCCTGCTTTAAGTTTCTTATTTAGCAAGTTGAGGATAATACTGTGTACATTTAACCAGGAAAATACACATAAAGGGCAAGAAGTAGGAGTTCAATAAGTACCAGGTTTTTCCCTCCTCTACCCCTTTTGCATAAACACTTATCAACCAAGGATAAAACTAATCAACTCGGGATAAAAGTTCCCTTCAGAGAATAGATAATGACCTTTTAAGCTGTCAGCTGACTTGCTCAAGACAACCTCAAAACCTCCAGACCGTTTTTGTTGTGAAGACGAGAGTGAACATGCCTCGCAGTAGGAATATGGGCAAAGAAAGTCTCAAGCAACTGGCTTATGAATAATGCCAGTGAGCTGTGACTGATGGAAACAGGGTTGAGTGGAGACCTGCCAGGTCACATCACTAACAGGGACCAGCAAGCCAAACACAAATAATCTCCAGTTAAAGGCTTTCCAAAAATCCTGCCACGCCTCCATGGAATGTGACTGCTGGTGAATTGGGCATTCACTGGATAAAAAGTTTGCTGTGGAGGGCAGGAAAGATGCACAGAGGACGAGTACTTCCCATCTGCCATTGCATTTAATTCTGAAGAGTGTTATAAGGGTGGCATTTTCATCCCTACTTAACAAATGAGAAACCTGCGGTTCAGGGAGGAGGGAAGGCTTCCCAAAGTTCCGTAGCTCTTACGTAGCTTTCCTGGAATCTCAACCTTCTTTAGCCTGTACCAAACTACAGTGCACACACAGCGCCTCTCTAACACTCAAATATTCCATCAAACACTTCGCAAGCTTTCCTCTACCCGTGTGCCTCCAGAAAGAGAATATATTAAGAAATTAGATATCTACCAGATAATAATTGCTAGCTAATAAAACTTCAGCAAATTCACTGAAGTTTGGATGGTAGTCAATCAACATATGTGAATTTCTGACATTCCTGTTAGCTCCAGGCTAAGCCCATAAAGTTTTAAATACCTCATTCTTATTTCATTATAAAACAGAAACCAGCCAGACACATGTCAAGGAAAGTCTGTGAAGATATCATTTAAGCAGAGATTCTCTTGCCTATTTTATAGTTGAGGTAATAGGGTTCAGAAAGGTATAGTAACTTGCGTAGAGTCACACAGCTTAGACAAGGCAGAGTTCAGGTTAGCATCAAGTCTAACTTCAGGTCAAGGGGACTTTCACTTCACTATGCTATTTATTTGCCTAGAGAAGGGACTGGGGGTGGGTCACCAAATAGCCTGACTCTCTGGGATCTGGCAGTGCAAGTTCTCAGCCTGCTTGACCTCAGACTCACCCCCACTTTTCTGCTCTGCTCTCTACAGACAAGAGGGTGACCTTTGCACACCGAGTTCCCCAGGCTCCCAGATCAGCTGGTTTCCGCTTGGTTTGGCCCATGCAAGGCACTAGTGAGAGATTAGGAGGAGGAGAATGGAAGGGAAAAGTTTGAGTATCTCTTCACGCTCTCTCTGCTTGGGTGGGCTGTCTAGCTATGGTTCACCTCCTCCCTGACTCAAGCACCCACTGCACAGACCCACAGGGATCAGCTGTGGTCAAGCAACCCTGGCCTCTGGCCTCAGGAACACCACCTCTGCTGTTACTAATCTCTGCATTGCCTCCCTGTCTTCTTTTGAATCTCAGCTCCTCCATCTCGTGTGTAATCACTTCCTTGCATTACTTCCCCTCTGCTGTAAACATCTAAAGTCATGTCTGTTGTCCTGCTTAGATCCTGACTGACACACTGATTAAGTTGCTGGACCTAGAGGACCAAGTAGCAACCTGTGGTCCTGAGCTGGGAAAGCCGAATGATGGCTCAGCTCTGTGTCTCAAGACCAGCTGTCGGCCCAAAACCTCTGTCTGGCCAGACAAGAAATGCTTTGGAAAAAGAATGTGCTTTTCTGTGTTTGAGATTCACAGCCACAGAACAGGTAAAATGAACACAGCTGGTGGTATCCTAATTCCATGGTCGTAGAGCAAGAAAAATTAAGCATCAACCATTAGCTCTAGCAGTGCTCCCTGAACTGTTGTGAGGAGTACTAGGTGCAAGGAATGCTAATAGGTATTTTGTGGAAAGGGCCTTCTGAAAAATGCTGGGTCAAACAAAGTGAACTCGATTTCTTTACAGCTGGACTTAAGTAGTGCACACTGTTAATATATTTAAAAAGTTACAGTAGGTGTAAAATGCAACAATTCCAAATTTTATGGGATCAGAAAAGAAATCAACATCTTTGGGTCTGATATTTCGAAGAACAGGGTTCTGGAAACGCTGGCCTATGATATTAGTGCTGAATCCTGCAGTGGCCAACACGGTTTCTCACGGCCTGGAAACTGACTTCTCCTCTGCTTCATGCTCAGCCACACCCCTTCTGTCTGTGCTCCAGCCACAGGAGCGCTCACAGTACCCAACCATGCCACATGCCTTCAAGGCTGCCTGCCTCTGCTCGTGCTACCTCCTGCCCCCTGCTCCTGGGGAGCTCCTATTCCTCCTGTAAGGCCTCATTCCAGACACATCCATCCCTGGGAAGCTTCCCCTCAGCAATCAGTCTGCAGTGATTAGCCCTGCATTTAAATGTCTACCAGCCTGTGCATTCTACTGCAGCAGCTCCCACCCGTTCCTGCAGCTCTCTGCTTCCTTTCCTCCTCTGCCTTTCACTGTCTTTAACAGTGGCCAGGTCTTATTTGTCAGTGTGTGCAAGTCAGTGCCTTGGCCCGGTGTGCAGTGAGGACCACTATTGCAAGATTTCAAATGCTTGTTCCATGTTCTGCTAACAAGGCTTGATTATAACATACTTACAATTCACTATAAATCAAAGTTCCATTGTTAATACAATCCCTGATAAATAACCTTATATGAATGTGGCTACTTTTATTATGATGTCAATAATTTGCTTTTGTAAAATCCTAACATCAACTGAAAAACACCGTCAAGAAATATGGATTAACACCTGCTGTGAGAAAGCTGGCCACTAGGTGTCAGCCCAGGAAAAGAGGAGGAAGGGCTCCACTTCCCAGCGTTTTAGGTTTTTATCCAATTATCACCACAACTATCAAATATTTAAACAACAAAATATTAGGCAATTAGAATTATCTATTAAAGGAATGTTTAAAAAATACATATAAAATTTTGACATTTCACCCTTGCAAAAGAGTTTATAAATGGTGTTAGTTTAACCTGTATTTGTCATGAAACACTTGTATAGATTAATTGACTCCTAAGAGGGAACCAGCTCAGTTGTCTTCCGAAATGCCCTCAATTTCATGTCATATGAACCATATCGTCATCACCGTTGGGGAGAACGGTCAGAGAAAAGAGCATGGTCACCAGAACCAGGAAGACGGAGGGGCCAATCCAGGCTCTGCCACTTCTTAAAAAGTGACATAATCTTTCCTAGCCTCAGTTTCTCATCAGCAAAATGGGGCTGTACCATGCTCTCAGCAGGGCGACTGTAAAAAGGGGAATATATATAAAGAGCATAGCATATAACAAATGCTGTTCTTTTCTTTAAGACTTCAGGTCTTAATGATTTATTTAGCAAAGCTGTTTCACAGCTCCCAAACAACTAAGGGCATTATAGTGAAGAACTATGATAATCTTATTCATTCAGATCCTACTGAGCACCTTCTATGTGTCAGGCTCTGTGTCAAGGATCCATGAGTAAGGAGGACACTCCACTGCCTTCTTCAATTTTTTTGTGGAAGGGTAGTGTAAGACTGAATGTGATGTAGTCATATATTTCAGAGAATGTAACCACACCCCACAGAAAATCAGTGTGGATATATATCCAAGAACTGGGGACGGGGAGGAAATCAACACAACTGTATCCTCTAATCATCACAGACATCATAATGTTATATACAGAACAAATCCACCATCCCTCCATCTTATGTTACTGAGCCTTGACTGTGTGCTGGGGGCATAAGAATCAGATCTCCTGTTCTTAAGAAGCTCATAGTCTAGCTATGCATATGAAGTCACTTAGCACCATTTTCAGGCTGCAAATTGTCAAATGTTGTCATTGCTTGAGAATGGATCTGAAAGATTTCCTTTTCAGAATCTCACTGAAAAAGTAAAAGAACCTAAAGTGACAACATCCGACTTTAAAACACCAGTAGCAGGAACCATTTCTCTTTGCCACTGCTTCCACAAAGACAGAGTATTTAAAAATGCCATAGTGGCTTCAGCTTAATCCATGAGTATAGTCCTCTCTTGTGTGTTTCTAACTAAAAGAGGATATTTACTGGACATGACAATTCTGGAGGAGATGATCCTCCCTAACCCTAAATGCCTATGGTTAGCCACCAGGCAGCTCCTGGGCTGTGCTTCACTTTACATTTACACATTTGTGATATGGTGTTTGTGTGGCTTATTCCTCTGAGTTTCTAAGATAAAGTTGCAGCTGATACGTTTTAAAACTAAGTATCTATATTATGCAACACTGAAACATGACCACCAGCCTTTCTGATGTATAGTGTGGGAAAACAGGTATCAGTCATTCATTTGTTCAGCCAGTCAACAAACATTTAATGAGCACCTACTAATATCAGATTATGTGAGGATATCAACATGTATAAAACATGGCCCCATGCTTTAAAGGAGCAAAGTAAGAAAGGAACCAGGATTATTAAATGAGATCAAGTTAAAGCCTAGAATTCCTCCAGGATGGTGCATGATATACTAGCTGTGTTTTATTTTTCAAGTATTTCAGAACATATGGGAATTTCGTTTTGATCATATTCAGTGATGCTCTTTGAAATCATTCAGTTGAGATTGATCACAGTGTTTAAGTGGCTCTCCTGCCAGCACCCATCTTCTCTCACTTAGAGAGCTACTTTTTACTTGGGGAATCTACTTCTAGAACAATGGTTCCCAGTTCATAGATCATTTATTGTGAAACTCCAAGGTAACAAGACTCTCAAACTGGGTTCTGAGCAACATCAGCGTCCCTGTGACACCGACAGTGGAGATCTGGTGCCAATATTGAACAATGGTCATCTTTTCTCAAGAGGCAACAAATGTTTTGATGAAATAAGCCTCAATTAGATTTTCTCTAATGCATTTAAAAAACTAATTTTTTAAGTGACTCTAATTTTCAACCCTTGGTACCTACCACCCCTATTTGTCTGTAAGTACTGGTGAGCAATAAAATGAATGAGTAAATAACAAATAAATATTAAAGGAAATAATTAAAGATGTGATTTATTTCAAATCCCTTATGTATCATTTGAGATAAAAACCGAACTTCCACAATTAGTTCAAAAGGAAGGATGACATGGGCCAGAATTTCAGTGTGTTTTGCATGGCTCCAGGTTCTTGGGCACTTGCTGGACAAGTATGGACACCACTACTCCAGAATGTGTCAGTCTCATCTTCTTTCTCTTCCTCCTTTACTTTGTCACCCAGGGATGGTCACTATCATTTAGCTAACATCTACTATCAGCAAGGCACTATGTTGGTGTTTGATGCATATTATCGCCATTTTTCTCAACAGTCCTACTAGGTAGCCATTATTTATGTTCTACAAATGAGAAAAGTGAGGCTCAAGGTGGTAAAGTGACTTCCAGAGTCATCTTCTAGATGACAGAGCCAGAATTAAAACCCAGGTGATTCCACTCTTTCCATCACATTTGGTGGCCTTCTTAGCCACTTAGAGCCATAGCGCTATAGTGATGGTCCCTGAAGTCCTGGGGCAGAAGCACCTCCCCTTATCCTTGATTCATTCCCAGGACATGATCTTGACTTCGGATGACCATTAAAATGGGGGGAAAAATTAACTAGTAAGTTACCAGCCCCTTCTGCAGTCCACTTTACACTCCCCATCAATGCATCTGCTTTGCTCAGGCCTGTAGGTTTTGGCTGTAATTCCCTATCCATTTGTATAAAATATATTAGAAAATAAAACAAATCTTTCATAAACTTTTCCTACAGATATTCTTGAGTCCATATTTATGCTTCCCAGAGACACCACTACCCACTTACCAAAAGCATGGGCTCTGTGTGAAAACAAGTTTGGATGGAGGTTCCTCAAAAAGTTAAATGTAAAATTACCAGATGACCCATAATTGCACTCCTAGGTATATAACCAAACAACTTGCAAGCAGGTGTTCAAACTATTACTTACACACACATTCACAGCAGCATTATTCATGACAACCAAAACACAGAAACAACCCAGGTGTCCACGAACAGATGAGTGGATTAACAAAATACGGTATATACAGATAGTGGAATATTATGCAGTCTGAAAGAAGGCTGAGGTTCTGACACAATGCTATAACATGGATGAATCTGGTAAACATGATGCTACTGAAATAAGCCAGACAAACGACAAATACTGAATGATTCCACTTCTACGAACTATCTAGAATAGGCAAATTCATAGAGACAGAAAGTAGACTAGAGTCTAGTAACGGCTGGGGGAAAGGGAAATGAGAAGTTATTGCTTGATGGCTACAGATGTTCTGCTAGGAGTGATGAAAAATTCTGCAAATAGATGGTGGTGATGTTTGCATAACATCGTGAATGCCATTAATGCCACTGAACTGTATACTCAACAATGGTTAGAATAGCACATTTTATGTTGTATGTATTTTTTACCACATTTTTTTTCCCCCTTAAAGCATGGGCTCTTAAGACAGACCTGGGTGTGATGGGGTGAGTCCCAGCTCTACCACTCCCAACCTGTGTGGAGGACCACAGAGCCTTGCGCAGACGCACAGCTGCGCACACACCAGTCCCTTCCAGGCGTCACGCAGTTTCCTCTTTCCCCTGGTTTCCTCGCTTCCTTATCTCTCATCTTGCTGTACTGTACACAGTGTCTTAAGGTTCCTCAAACCTATTTTTAGCACAAGATGGAGGCAGAGACAAATTAGTCACATCCCTTATGTGTGTTCTGGGAATCCTCTGCTCATCTGCGTGGAGGGCAGGGAGTGCGCACCCTCCCACCCATCAAGGATTCTTGATTCTTTTTCCATCTTGAGCCACTTTGAGGCTGAGTCAACCAAAATCTGCTTCCCTGCAACGCTGTGACAAGTTGGCCCCCACAGTCAGGCTCCTGCTCACAGACTCAGTTCTCCCACTCAGAAGGCTTTGAAATACAGCATTTCAAAGCTTTACTCACAAAGATGGTTAGTGGAGTATCTCTTATAATATCAAAAGATTGGAAACAACCTAAATATCCAACATGGGAGAGTGGCTATGGAAATTACGGTAGTTACACTTGATGGAATATTCTGCAGCTATGTAAAAATGCCTATGATATCTTGTTAAATGGTGGGAAAACTAACTTTTAACTGAGATTTGGTTGCAGCTATGTAAACCCTTTGCATAATGAAAAAATAAAGAGTAAATACAAAAGGCATCAGCAGGACTATTGTGCTGTTTTGATTTTACTACTTTAAAAATATTTTTCTATTTTCCATTATACCAAAAACAAATCAGAAAACAGTTGTTGTTGTTGTTTTTTTTTCAAAAACAACATGAGATCAACAGGGTTACTCAACCAGGACACAGATATATGTGGTGTTTTTCCAATCTGCTCCAACACAACCTGGTGCATTCATCCTTGAAAGCCAAGCTATCAGTCTGCTTTTATCTTAACTTCTGCATCCTCAAGGGGTTTTAGGTGGATAAATATGACACAGCAGAATCACATGCAAAATCATGGGCTATAAGGTGGATGATGCCAGTCTATCCACAGCTGTATCTGGAAGCTGGCCTCTTGGGATGAACTAAGCAAGTGGGACCAGAGTGAGCTGGCCACTGCTTGTTTAAGCAGTTTGTTTACTGCCCCCACCCAGAACTCGCTCCCTGCGGGCAGTAGCTCTGTTCCCTTTATCTTGGGGGAAGCCCAGCTAGCAGGTTGGCCCAGAGAGGGCCACACAATCTAGTTGAATAAACAGCTCCCATAGTGCTCCATCTACACTGGCCTTTCCACAGACACTGGCACAGAAGACAATGCACCTTCAAATGCCAATGCCCATGGGTTTTGCTCTTTAACCTAACATTTACCAAGGACCTGCAGTGGGCCAGATATGGGGAGAGGCACCCTCACAGGCACCATCATACAGCATGAACTGTGAAATAAGAAACTCTAAGCAGAAAAGCGGATGAAATGAAAGCACACACATCTATCTGCAAAAGTTCTTTAAAACTGAGACCACTGTGTGTGAAATGTGTTTCAAAGGGGGTGGATTAGCCTTATTCAGATTTCATGATGATATAATTTTAAACAAAGGAGTGAGGTAAAAGATTTTTAAAAAATTCTTCTGTTCTCTCTAGGAAGGAGAAAGGGGAACATTCAAGGCAAATTCTAGAACCATACTGCCATACATATCCTCCAAAAGTTGCAATCTTCTACTACGTAGAGAAAGGGCCCTTGGCCTAGCAATTAAACTCATTTGTCTTTTATCCCCTTCTTGCCAAAAAGGACCCCAGCCCTAACTAGTTAATCCCTAACACACACTGCTACTCCCAGAGTTGCCTGGCAACTGCTAGGAGGCGTGTCAGAGAGCAAGAAAGGCCTAAATAAATGAGCTGGAGCCTGGGCTGCTGCTTGACATGGATAAAGGGGGTTTCTCTGGATGGGGCTGCCTGGCTGCTTGTGGCTCTGTCATTTAAGTTGAGAAGGACAAGTTGGTTTGGTGGTTATTGTTAAATATCTTGGGCTATGCATCTGATTTTCTCCAGGTGACTGAAAAATGGGTCACATGCCATTGTGATTTGCAGACACCCTCCCCTCTATCAGGAAGCAGCAACCTCTGAAGCCCAAAGCTAGGACAGGATGCAATGTGTATGTACCAAACAGAGACCGAGGGCAGCCCCCCTTGCCTCAAATGCTTCCCTGTTCCCTAATTTCCTTCACACATTCTCCCAAAATCTACTCACTGATACCTGCACATGGTGCCAAGACCTGTGCCTGGCACTGGAAATGCAGAGTTACTAACATGAACATGTGGAAACTAGAACAAAGACAGGCGGGAGGACGTGGTGGAAGGAACCTGGTGTGGAGTCTGTCTGCGGGCTCCGCTGCTTCCTAGGAATCACTGCAGCCTCCACTCCAACCCCTGTGTGTAAAGGACTGGTGAGGGCCAGGATGGGGAATTACTGAGAGCACTGCTGGGAAGCAACTCAGAGTTGAACTGAGCTCTGACCCTGTGGGAGGCCACTAAGGAGATGAACTTGGCAGTGGCTGGACACCCCTGGTTCTCAGTTTCTAACCCTGAGAGAGTACTTTGGAATAATTCACCCGTCCCTGAAGACACACCACCAGGGAGCCAACACAGGCCCTCCCTGCCCTGGGCCGGGCACCCAGCCTCCCCAGCAGACCCGCAGAAGGCACAGATGGGGAGGAGCAGCGCAGCTCCTGGCACAGGGCTGGGCCTCAGCAAGCAGCCCCCTTCCTCCTTCCTTCTGGACCTGGTAAACAAAACAAAGCTCAGGAGTCCCCAGGCCAGCCGCATTCTGAATTTTTTCCATTAGGAAAGAAAGAGGAAAAAAAAAAGGCCAAGGTGTTAAAAATCTCAAGGGAGCTCTGAGCCAAGGAAAGGGTCTTCAGACGCGACTGTAGAGGAGGAGATGCCCACCTCTGCTTCTTAGGCCAGAGCTCGACCCCTCCTCACAGAGCCAGGCAGGGCACAGAGTGGAGCTGTCCCCCCAACAGGCTCCAGGCTGGCAGGGGCCTCCTCAGAGGGAGGAGATGGGTGAGGGCCAGGGCTGTACCCATCTTGCTAGGGCTGTCAGGACAAGCACTGTGCTGGGCTTATTTAAGTCTCACTACACTACTGCAAGGAGGGATTACACATACACTGTATGGAAGGGGAACTGAGGATCGGAGAGGCGAACAACTGCTCAGGGTCCCGGGAGGCAGAAGCAGAGCAGAGAGGAGCCCACTTAGGCCTGTGAGTTTCCTGTTTCCAACAAAACGCAACACTGTGACTCTGTAGTAACCTGACAGCCATGACCCCACCTCTACCTCCCCCACCTGTGTGGGTAGGACCCCAGCACCCTGCGTGGTGAGCGCTGCTGAGGAAACACTAGGAAGCAGTGAGCACAGTGAGCCAGAGGGGCTGGGAGGGCGCTGGGCTGCCCTGCATGGGTCCCACATACCTGGCTTTCTGCCCTGCAGGCTCACTCCGCCCTCAGCCCCCTACTGTTCTCAGGCTCTGAGCTGCCACCTGCTTCAGGAGCCTTCCCTGCAGACATTCCCCTGTGTCTGGTCACCAGCCTTCTCTCACCTTATATGCCAAAGGCCTTAAGTGGACTCACATCTGTTGACCCAGTAAATCCATGTCAAGCAATCTGCCTAAGAAAATAATTCAGACCAAGCATGAAGATTTATATAAAGATATTTAGCACAGTGAGGTTTAAAATCATGAAACATTACTGACAATCAAAAAGACCAGCATGCTGGGCACAGTGTCTCATGCCTATAATCCCAGCACTTTGGGAGTCTGAGGCTGGAGGATCACTTGAGCCCAGGAGCTGGAGACCAGCTGGGCAACAGAGCAAGACCCTGTCTTCACAAAATTTAAAAATTAGCTGAGTTCAGTGGCATGCACCTGTAGTCCCAGCTACCTGGGAGGCTGATGTGGGAGGATCACTTAAGCCCAGGAGGTTGAGGCTGCCGTGAGCCATGATTGTCTCACTCCAGCCTAGGCAACAGAGGGAGATCCTGTCTTAAAAATAATAATAATAATAAAATAGTGAAATAATTTTTCTTAAAGACCAGCACTAGGAAAACATGGTGGGCCTTGGCTCTGACTTCAGATCACAGGAAGTGGAGAGAAATTTCTGAGGGGGCCTGGACATCAGCCTTTTCAATAGTTCCCCCACTACCCCGTGATTCTGATCCCCGGCCAGGGTTGAGAACCACAAGGGCCACCTGATAGGCTCTGCTCAGCCACTGTCAGTCATGTCTAAGAAGAGTTTCTATGTGGTATGAAAAATTCTTACACAAACTAAAAGGCAAAAAAAATTTATTAATAATTTGGATAAGGGACTGCTTTCTCAGGCATATCTCATCTTCCTGCAAGAAAGTTAAAAAACCAAAACCCAAGAATGGAAAAACAAAAGAAACGAAAAATTCTAGAACCTGGATGGAAACCTGCCACTGCTGTATCTTACCTCCTGACGACAGGATTATGGGTGGTGCTTTCTCATTTCTAGTCCTGTTACTGTAAACATTTTCTTTTTTTAACAAACAGCAGGGTTTTTTTTTTTTTTTTGAGACTGAGTCTTGCTCTGTCACCAGGCTGGAGCGCAGTGGCGTGATCCTGGCTCACTGAAACCTCTGCCTCCCGGGTTCAAGCGATTCTCCTGCCTCAGCCTCCTGAGTAGCTGGGATTACAGGTGTGGGCAACCATCCCCAGTTGATTTTTGTATTTTTAGTAGAGACGGGGTTTCACCATGTTGTCCACGATGGTCTCAATCTCCTGACTTCATGATCGGCCAACCTCGGCCTCCCAAAGTGCTGAGATTATAGGTATGAGCCACCGCGCCCGGCCTGCAAAGAGCAGGTGCTATTTTTATAACCAGAGAAACAACTAAACAACAAGTGACTGTGGGAAGGGACTCAGCACCATGTTGCCTGTACTCTGGCAGGCTCACTCAAGGCACCTCCCTCCCTCCAACCCCACAGGCAGCCAATGCCTCCTCCTATTTCTTGGGCTCACATTTACTTTGGAGTCATTATTTAAAAATAATCCCCTGAACATTTTTTTTTTTAAGAGACAGGGTTTCACTCCGTTGCTCAGGCTGGAATGCAGTGGCACAATCCTGGCTTACCGCAGCCTCAAACTTCTGGGCTGGAGCGATCTTCCTGTCTCAGCCTCCTAAGTAGCTGGGACCACAGGCACGTGATATCACACCCAGCTGACTTATTTTTTGTAGAGATGAGGTCTCCCTGTGTTGCCCAGGCTGGTCTTGAATGTTCCACCATGCCTGGCTGCCCCAAGCAATCTTACATGGGGAATGTTATCTCATATTTTAGAAGAGGAGAATTTGCCAAAATTAAATCTATAGTTTAAAAACCACCTAGGTGACATGGTGATGACCTTGGCTTGAAGTCTGGTTGGAAAATTCCAGGCCTTCTGTTTCCTTCTCCAGCTTACAGAATAAAGCCATTGCGGTGCAGATGAATGAGATTGAAAGCCTGACAGGTCTGCCATATTTCATTGATTCTAAGATGAAAATTACTTCCCATTATAACATTTCTGAAATCTGGATGTGTCTTATAATTGGTGGCATCCTTCAATTATAATTGGCACCACTCTTTTCCCTTTCTTAATGGTACATAAACTAATAGTACATCTTCTAATGACTGAACGGCAGCTTACATTCAAGGACAAGTGCCATGTCTCCATTTAAACCCATCAAGTTATTTCGAAGGTGACAGTTTTAATGGCTATGTAATATCCTATCGTAAGATGGACTTTAATGTATTTCACCAGTTACCTAATATGGATATTTAGTATACTCCAGTGTTTTCCCATTAGGAATGCTGCTATTGTGAAGCCCTTGGCATTAAGCATTCCCTTTTGCTACTAGGAGCATCTTCATCCTGTCCTAGGCTCCAAATCTTGGGAGACACTTTGGCACTTCTTGCTGTTCATTTCCATGCCTGATCTATCACTGAGTCTTGTTACTTCTTCCTTCATGGTCTCTGTTCCTGGTGGAGCTATCCAGGGCTCTCTTCTGAGTTCTCACAACACTCCTCTAACTGGTTTCTCTGCCTCCAGCTCTCCTTTCAGTCCATCGCTGTACTACTGCTCAAAGGTAACTTCAGTCATGTCACATCTCTGCTCAAAAACTTACACTCCTCACAGGGTAAGGTTCACTCTCTGCCAAATTTGGCTCTGTCCTTTCCTACAGCCCCATCTCCCCACCCAATTGCTCCAGACAAAATGGCCTGCTCACTGGCCACAAGGGGCCCTGCCTCCAGCACTCTGCTTCCTCAGTTACTTCTACCTCCCACTCTAGGAAGGGATGCTTCTTTCTTTTTCTAAACCTTACTCATCACACCCAGTTCAAGTTTCACCTTCCTTACGAACGTTATAGCTCAACTGATCCTTAGGAAGGATAGGCAGGCTTATTCTTATTTCACAGGTGAAGAAACTACAGTTTAAATGGATTAAGTGGCTTGCTCAACTTTGAGACAGCTAAGAAGTGCAGAGCTAGGCTTTAAACTCCAGAGCTTCTGTCCTTAAATCCAGTGCCTTCCAGACCCATGTGCAAGTACAATGAGAAACTCCTCCCATGGAGGAACCTGTGCTCAGATCCTAGAGCCAGCAATCTGTCCCAAGCTTCAACTGCCTTTGATTCCAGATGCACACACATGCCAACAGTGAGATCACTGCAATAGTGAAAATACTTCAATCTGTCTGTCCCCAGCAGCCCAAGCAAAGGATTGGGCCAGTTGTCCTATTCATTCCCATTGGAAAGGTGGGAAGACAACAGTATTTTCCTTGACTTTTGCCAGCTATCACTGCTTTGAACCTGATTGGTTTGGCTGGACCCAAGATCATGACAGGTAATCAGAGCCATGTCACTTTGAAACTAGCAGGACACTAGCAAGAACTGGCTTTAAGCTGAAGGGCTTTTGAGAAACCTAAGGGAAATACTTCTCAGGAAGCAAAAAGAGAGTGCGCATCCCTTCTGCTATGTGACCACATAGTGATGATGACACTGTCCAAAGCTCAGGCAGCCTAGAGAGTAGGGCCTAAGTGCCAGATGGATAAAAAGGAGGAGCGGGGTGGGGTAGGACGCTGTTCCCTGAGCACCCACTGCCCTGGCCACTTCACATAGAGCAGGCCCTGGGTGACAGGAAACAAGGTGCTTGCTGTTACTCTTTGTGTTTTGCTTGAATACATGACAAAGTTAGAGCAGTAAAGACACTTCCCAATGCGTAATTGCGGCTTATGAGGAAGTGTGACCCCTGCTCACACTCAGAATTTCTACAGAGAATGAATTGCCTCACATCCCCTCATCTTTTGTCATTTGATGTAATTAAATGCTATGGGTTAAAGTAAAAACAGCCCCAGCCTGTGGGCAGTGCAGCCAGAGCTGGTCCCTCACACCTGACTCCAACTCTGACTAGGCTGGGTGTGACGGTGTCACTCACCCGCTCAAGAAGAAGGTGGCCCTGCGCTCCTGGGAGAACAGGCCTGTCAGCAAGTTTTCCCTCCAATGTTCTCCCTTCTACAGGGTGACCCAGGTCCCTAGGCCAATTCCTGCATTCTCCTTAGCCAGAAAGCCAAGAGTAGGCTGAGGAGAGAAATGGCAAAGAACAACTCCTCTCGGAAGGTAAGAGGACTGCTACTGTCCTTGGTTTCAGAGAAGACTGGTGTCTTCACATCCTTGCAATCACGAGTCAACTCAAGAGGCAGGCAGGGGACATGAATGAGTCAACAAGGCTCAGAAAGGGGGAAGGGTCAGAGGTGGGCAGTGTCACTTCCCGGTCCTCACTGTGGTCACTTACACCAAGACCACTTGCAGGAGCCATCAGGCGTGAATCCCAGGAAGCTCTGCTTTCTCAAGCATGGAGGAGAGGCCCCTTTAAAGAACAGGGGCGGCGAGGTCCAGTGGGAAAACAGGGGCTCTGGGACATCTGGCTCTTCTGTGCTAAGTCATTTCTCTTCCCTGAGTCTTGGTTTCCTCATTTGTGAAGTGGAGCTGACCACTGATATTGCACAGGTGCACTGTGAAGCCCCAGTGACAGCAGGTGAGCGTGAGGGGCCTGGCGCTGTATCTGACAGGCGGTTGGGGCTTACTGTCCAGGGTGGCGCATAGGGCAAGGCCTTAACAGCCGCCAGAGCAGTGAGAGTCTCACACATGATAGCACAGCCTCCTTGTGCTGAGAGGTACGGCAATGGGAGTACACCGTCCCCCACCACCAACGCACACAATCTCATCTAGGTGAGCCCGAAAAGCAGAAGAATCACGGCATTTCTTGTGGCCCCCGAGGTATGCTTCTCAGCCCTGACCAAACACAGGTTCTGTGACACGCCGAGGCTACTCACCGGCTCGATTTTCAGAGCATTTCGGTAGCTACCGAAGAAAGCGGCCTGGGCCTTGAGGAACGCTCTGGCCACACCATCCCCAGTGGTTGTGGAGACCTTCTTCAGCCTGTTCTTCAGTGAAGAGATCTGGTGATGAAGAGAAAGAAAACACAGGTTGAGGACAAGATCAAAGAGGGGTAGCTGACTAAGCCCAGTACATACGGAGCCTGGAAAATCCTACAAATGGCAGGATCCATTTGATAGCTCAGTTACCGGGAGGACAAAAACATGTTCACGCTGTGTGCAGTGGTGCACGCCTGTAATCTACCTGGGAGGCTGAGGCATGAGAATCGCTTGGACCTGGGAGGCGGAGGTTGCAGTGAGAGATCGCGCCACTGCATTCCAGCCTGGGTGATGGAACGAGACTCAGTCTCAAAAAAAAATCTGTTCAAAATTAGGGCATGTTTTTGTAATTTAAACAAATGTTGTTCCTATTAGAACACGCCTAATAAAAACAAAAACAATTTTTAATGACTTACTCCATGCCAGGTAAGCACTTTTGCATTCATTTTACAACTTAGTGACTTTAACAATCCGGTGAGGAAGGGATTAATGCTTCCATCTTACATGGGTCAAACAGCCTCAGGGAGGTTAGGCTACATACCTAGGAACAAACTCAAAAGACATGGCCGCATTCCCATCAGTCTTGTAGTCTGAGCCCAAACTCAGTGAGTTTCCATTCTATCCCTCTTAGAACTACTTACAAACATTAGAATAAAGGCTTATTTACATTTCTCACACATCATATTCTAAAGGAAGTGTGGCAGCTTCTATTAATAGACACATACTCAAGAGGTTAAAACAAAGACAAGGAGGTGATGGTAATGGGAAAAGAAGCAGGTAACAGATTTGGTATATAAATATAAGCCATAAGGTCTTACATGGTGGCTAAAAATAGGCTTGAATTTGACTTAAAGTCTCCTAGTAGCCAAAGCAAAGGGGGAAATCTGAAGGTTTTGAGATTCTACAGGTCTGTGTACTACAAAGGAACCAGCTAGGAAAGACAAAACTTCGGATAAAATAGAAAACTAGATTTAGGCGGTCCATGAATCCTTTGCAGATTTTTAGTATGAATGAGTATGAGTAAAGATTGTTTTTCTGGGCACAAGATCCACAGCTTTCCTCAAATGAATGAAGATTTTCCTGAAAGTGAGACATAAAAGAGACTTCCCATGAACCAATCTAGGAAAGACTGTGTGACATGGTAGCTGTTGCCCTCAGCATCAAGCTTCCTGGACTATTTCTTTTCTTTTCTTTTCTTTTTTGAGATGGAGTCTCGCCCTGTCATCCAGACTGGAGTGCAGTGGCTTGATCTTAGCTCACTGCAACCTCTGCCTCCCGGGTTCAAGTGATTCTCCTGCCTCAGCCTCCCGAGTAGCTGAGATTACAGATGAATGCCACCACCCCCGACTAATTTTTTGTATTTTTAGTAGAGACGGGTTTAACCGTGTTAGCCAGGCTAAAACTCCTGACCTTGTGATCCACCCGCCTTGGCCTCTCAAAGTGTTGGGATTATAGGCGTGAGCCACCATGCCCAGCTGCTTCCTGGACTATTTCTAACATGCCCTTCATTCGTCTCAAGATGCTACATTGCACAAACTTCAGAGCACACCATTCATGCTGTGTTCCACATGAGAGGAACCCCTGGAATTGTACAATGTGGTGACCTCAAGTGATTCATTCACTCAACAAGTACTTATTATTTCCTATGTACCCAGGACTATGTTAGGCATTGAGAATATAGGGATGCAATGAAACCACACATGGGCCTTGCCCTCATTCAGCTGATGTTCTAGTGAGAAAAACAGGAATTCCTGTGCCACTGCTACTGTGATGAGCCTGTAATAGAGCTTGTCTAGGGGGGTCAAGGAGGGCTTCCTGGAGGACAACAGGCTTGCACTGAGATTTGAAGGATGGGTTAGAGCGGTTAGCTTGGCAAAGAGGGGAGAGTATTGCGTGCTAAGTATGGGGAGTGGTATGCAAAGGCCCTGCAGCGAAGAGGAGTTCAGGGAGCAGAAAGAACCCTGGCTTCAGTGGAGAAAATGAGGGGAATATGGCTTGAAATGAGGCTGGAGAGAAAGGCAGGGGCCCGAAGGGATTTTTTTCCCTTCATCTTGAGAGAGAAACAGAAAACTAATGATTGGTTTTAAGCAGAAAACCAATCAATAAAACTTTTAACATATCAAGAGCACATTTCATGGAAACTAATTCTGTGATGGACCAGCTACTGGTATGACACTATTTAAAGACAAAACTTGGGATAAAATAGAAAATTAGATTTAGGTGGTCCAGGAATCCCTTGCAGAATTTTAGTATGAATAAGTATAAGTAAAGATTATTTTTCTGGGCACAGGATCCACAGTTTTCCTCAGATTCTTAAACGTGCCTGTGACTCTAGAAATATTAAGAATCACTTGCTGAGAAGTCTGGGGAAAAAAGTCTGATCTGGGAAGGACTAGATATACTTTAGAAACGATCCATGCACATTATGTCTTGTTCCCAAGCTTCTGATAAGAAAAAATTTCGATAGCTTATTGAGATTTATTTCACATATTAAACTCATTCATTTAAAGTATACAGTTTGATGGTTTTTAGTAGTCACAAGACTGTACAACTAACTACTACTAACTTTAGAACATTTTTATCATCCCCAAAAGAAACCTCATACTCATTAGCTGTCACTCCCCATTCCCTGCCAATCCTACCCTACACCAGACCCCAGCAACCACTCACCTTTCTTCTGTTTCTACAGGTTTGTCTACTCTGGGCATTTCATACAAATGGAATTGACAATAAGTAGTCTTTTGCCATCAGATTATTTCCCTTAGCACAATGCTTTATGAACAAGGTTCATCCATGTTGTAGCATGTGTCAGGACTTCATACTTTTTATGGCTAAATAATATCCCACTGTATGGAGAGACCACATTTTATCGATCTGTTCATCAACGGATAGCCATTTGGGCTGTTTCTACTCTTGGCTGCTATGAAGATTCATGTACAAGCTTTTGTGTGGAGGTAACAAGAGATTTTGAAGAGACAATATGAAAAGCAAAAATCCTCTGCCAAACCTTATGCAATGAAAACAAGCTGGAAGGATACACAAAGTCACCAAGCACAGTGCTCAGTGCATAGGAAGCCATTAATAAATATGAACTGAGTATAAGGAAAAAATCCTATACTGTTGGTAAAGGGCATGCCTCATGTTTGGACAGTAAACTGTGTAAAGATGGGACTGATCTCCTCCTCTGATAAGTCAGAAGCCATGGGGACGTGCTCAGCGCTTTGGGAGGCCATGGCAGGAGGATTGCTTGAGGCCAGGAGTTCAAGACCGGCCTGGGCAACACAGTGAGATCCCATCTCTATTAAAAATATAAGAAGATTTAGGCAGCCATGGTAGCACATGCCTGTAGTCTCAGCTACTTAGAAAGCTGGTATGGGAGGATTGATTGAGCCCAGTAGTTTGAGGTTGCAATGAGCTATGATTGCACCATGGCACTGCATCCTGGGTAACAGAGCAAGACCCTATCTCTAAAAGTAAAAAGCCCTGGGAACATACACTGAGGGAGTAGCTACCCCACCTCTACTCCAAGAGGGCACCATGGAAAACCGTCTTCCTTTGGAAGCAGTTTGAAGTCTATCTCAACATCTACGTATCTATAACTGGTTTATACAACCTCTCCTCATCAGGGACACATGAGCCCCAGCCCCACAGTGGTGACAGCCCCTGAGGAGCAAGGCCACTGAGCACCCAGGCTGACTCTGCCATGGACTTTCAACTCCAAAGGGAAGTAGGAAAAAGCAGCATGCTCTATTAAAATGCTAAAAATACTACCCACTCCTGCCCCTGCCCCAAAAATAATAATAAAAATCCTGCCCCTCCCAGGGACTACAGTGACATTTCCATCCTTTGAAATAGTGCAAGCCACTGTCACTCTCCTTCTGGCTCCTCAAAGACCTTGGGCCACCTGTGCCGCAGATTATTCCTCACTTAACCTTCCCTGGCCTTTCTCTTTCATTCGGGAGGTGTTTAATTACGTTGGATTCACAACGCTGCACTTCAGGTGAGCCTCTCCTAATGGCCTCATTACCATTTTACACAAAGAGGGAGTCCCCGATTGTAACTGAGCAAATACAAGTGTATTCCTTCCTGCCTGCCCCAGCTAGTCTGAAACTAGCCAAGTGGTCCTGGGCTCCTGATGCCCCTGTGACCACTCGGGCCAGGACTTCTGAACACCTCCTCTCACCCTGCAACATGGAGTAGCTTTTGTCTTGACCCGCCAGCACTTCAAACTTTGAAACTGCAAGTATCTGCGCATCTGATCGCTGGGGGGTAGCATTTGTCCTTTAAATAAAAGTGAGGAAAGAAAATTTAAGTATTAAATAACAGAGTCATATATCTAAAGCTGAACTTGCCCTCAGTACCCCTAGGGATGCTGGTCAAATCATTAACATTTGGGTTCATCAGGGGTAATTTGGGTGTGTTGTAAGTGCCAGTGAGGATGGCTTCCTTCTCTAATCAGGTGTCACAGGAGGAAGACAAAGCAAAGAGAGGACAAAACTGAACTCGCCAGCTCCTGTCTAAAGTGCCCTTTCCCCTCTCTTGCCATCTTGGTTACTGCAGTGTCATCCAGCTAGTCTCCTGGGCCAGGCGTCAGACGTCATATTCTCTACTTCTTCCTCCTTTCCCACAAACATTCTCCTCATCGCATCAATACCAACCCAGATAGGTCCTGAATCTGGCCTCTCCTCTCAGTGCCATGATGTTGGCCCTGTAAGTTCAACTCCATCACCCTCTCTGGCCCAGACTAGTGGAGCAGTTTTCTCGGTGGGCCTTCCTGGCCTTCAGTTTCTCCTTGATGCCATCCACCCATGTCTGACCTAGTAATCTTGGAAAAATCCACATCTAATCACTTTGATCCTCCATCAAAACCCTTTGGTGCCCCCGGCTCTCCACCATCATCGCCTTCAAAAAACATCCAAACTTCCACGAGTGCTGTCCTCAATCAGCCTTGCTTCCATCCACTTAATGTTAAACTTGGATATCCAGAAGCACAGGCTACTCTCCAGCCCGTTCCCATCTCAATAACTCAGTCCTGGTCGTCTCTTGTCCCTTTCTGTCCTGCTTATGAACATCTATTCAACCTCTGAAAGACCATCCAAGTCTCCATCAATGGGGGCCTCTGAAATCCCACATCCTCACCAGGAAATATCGCATAGCTGCTAAAAAGGACATGGCATACTCTACCAACTGACACAAAAAGATGTCCATGAAATACTGTCGAGTGGGGAAAAAACATGCAGGTTTCAGAGTAACACGTACAGCATGAATCATTTAAAACTACATATAAATATATATGCAGTAAAAATCTAAAATGCTACATTACCAAACTTGAACCATGCATGGATACTTTCACTTGCTATTTTACACACTTGATTGTTTTGATTATCCTTTATAAAAAAGCATATGTTACCCTTATAATAAAGAATTAAAATGAGGTATTTTTCTTTAATAGTCAAATTACCCATTGCCTTGGGTTAAGGGAAAGAGGGTATCCAGATGTCCCCCCATCTGTGAAGCATGCCCTGACCACTAAGTCTGGGCCTCCCTGGACTGAGCAGGTGGTTCCATGGTGAGCTGCAGTTTCTACCTCCTTTCCTGATGGACTGAGTTCCCCGCAGGGCCAGCAGCCAGCACAGTTCTTGGCTCAGTGTAGTCATGCAGCACTTTCTGCTGAATGAAAGAATGAATGAGCAAGTGTTTGACATTGTGAAAGGCATTTTTAGTGGCTGAGCCTCTCTGTTTGGAGGAAAGTCTAGGATCACATTCTTTAGTGATGGATCATTAGAAGAAACTGGTCTCTGTTGGAAAGGATGGGAGGAGAAAGTGATATTCATTCCCCTTCTGCAGAAAGTCATTGCTAAGACACAACCACAATGGCAGGAGAAATGAATATCTGCATGCTGAATGAGTTAAAGGGAACAAGGAGACCCATCTTATACAACCACAAACTTACCACATCCAGTAGCACACACAGTATTGCCCCTGACCCCTCCTTCACCTGAATCTGTACCTGTTCCTCCTTTCACTGATCACTGTTCCCAACCTCTCAGGTCCCTGGGCTTCATTTACTCTTCTGTCTCCACTGCACTTCTCAGGCAGTAGCATAGAGTTTGAATCATAGAAACCTAGGTCTAAGATTGAAACCCTGGCTTCCCTACTGAGCTTTAGTTCTTCGGCTGTAAAATGAAGTGTGTACAACATGTATACATTGTGAGGAGTAAAATATAATGAATATAAAATGAAGAATGGATGTAGCAGAGTGCCTAGCTTTTTTTTTTTTTTTTTTTTTTTTTAGTTTAGATTCATCTTTTACCAGTACTACTGCAATAATCTTTGAGCTGGTGTCTCTTCCTCTATTCTCTTCCTAGTCTAATCCATCCTTTGCATTGAATTACCTTCTTAAAACAAGAGGTTACAGCATGTCATTTCCTCTAAAATGTTTTGTGGCTCCCTACTGTGCATATGATAAAGTCTAAATTCCTTAGCACAATACTGAAGGCCTGTTATGGGCTTGGCTCAAGCTCCATTTGTACCTTTGTCTTCTACTTGATTTCAAAGGCCTCAAAACCCATTCTTAAACCTGGGATATTCTTTATAGTATTCTCTAACAAAATCTTTTTATTAAAAAACAGAAGCCTCCAACTTTGTCGGACCAAATAGCTCTTTCTGAGGGCACGATGGCCTATTCCTTTGTTGCAGGTCCCATGCTGCAGATGTGCTGGGAATGGCCCTGCAGAGGAGGGACGGCCTGACTCCCAAGGACTTCCAGTTTAGCTCCTACAATCGGCTACAAGTTAGCTTATTACTATTTCGAAAGGGGTCCTCACATTGTATAAACCATCATTCTATTCTTTAGCCCTTTATATTCCAGCAGTTTACATGTCTTTCTCCCCAGGAGAATGAAAATAACCCTTTAATACATATTAGTCCTCCACAAGTAGAGTTTTCTTCCTTTATCACTTAGTTGCAATTTCTGGGGCCTGGGAGTGGAGGGGTAAATGATGACATACTATTAAGTGTCCACCTCTAAGACAATCCTATCTATCTCTTTCCGTCAATGCTGACACCTTAAGATTTCTCAGCTAGTCTCCACTGCTCTGAAGAAAAAGACTAAAGCCCTAGCCTGGCCTGCAAGTTCCTGTTTAACTTGGCCACAGTCTCCTTCAGATGAGAGGCTCTTGAGCCCTCCTTTGTGGCTTCAGCCACCCCACTGGGCTCCAGTCCCACTGGCTTCCCCCTTACCCCGGGACCTTTGCATAGGTTATTTTCAGTGTGGAGTGCTCTCATCCACCATTGCCCCCACCCCCACCCCCCTGCCCTACTTGTCTAGAATTCTGCATTGTCCAACAGAACTTTCTGCAAGGATGGAAATAATCTGTCTTCTGTCCAATGCCATCCAATATGCTAGCTACTACTGAGCACTTGAAATGTGGCTAGTGTGACTGAGAAGCTGAAACTTTTATTCCATTTAATGTCAATCAATTTAAATAGCCATGTGTGAACAGTGGCTACCATATTGGACAACAGAGGGCCCTAGGTTGACTACTACTCATCCTTTAGGTCTCAGCTCAAGTATCACTTCCTCAGTTGAACTGCAGAGACTATACTAAGGTTCCCCTATTATACACCCTCACTGTGTCTTTCCTAAATTTAGGGACACACAGCAATGCATAATGATGCATTCTGCAAGAATCCAATTAATGTCTGTCTCTTTTTTTTTTTTGAGATGGAGTCTCACTCCGTTGCCCAGGCTGGAGTGCAGTGGTGCCATCTTGGCTCACTGCAACCTCTGCTTCATGGGTTCAAGCAATTCTCCTGCCTCAGCCTCCCAAGTAGCTGGTATTACAGGCATGCACCACCATGCCCAGCTAATTTTTGTATTTTTAGTAGAAACAGGGTTTCACCATGTTGGCCAGGCTGGTCTCAAACTTGTGACCTCAAGTGATCCACCCCCATTGGCCTCCCAAAGTGCTGGGATTACAGGCATGAGCCACCACGCCCAGCCCAATGTCTGTCTCTTCTATTAGACTGACCAGTCTAGGAAGGTCCATGTCCATCCTTAGTGCTGGTGCACCTCAAGCAGAGGTATAGTTCTGAAAGTCTGGCTGAAGTTAGTCTGTGCAGGGGGTCCTGCTTCTCTCCTGGGAGTTGCATTAACTGTTGGGTGTCACAGACAGAGTTGAAAGATTTTTTTTTTTTTTAATTACAAATAAGACACCCAGCAGCAGGTGTGGAGGGGCAGGCCATAGAGTCACATTTTCTTCCCCGCTTTAAGGACTAAGGCAAGTTGATTAATTCTTCCTTACCTGAACAAACTAGGCATCAAGGCTTTGTTCTAAAATCCCATAGGGAATGTGTGGGCCTGGAGAGGGGAGAAGGGGTAGTTGTTCTCCCATCCTCAGGGGCACATAAACATTGGCTTCCTCTGCCACTTTCACATTGGCAATGAGAAATGGCAAACTGTCATTTCCATTACATACGTGTATCTACCTATGCCTTCCTTAGTTCTTGCCTCAAATTCAAAACAAAAAGTCTAAATATGTAAAGGCAGTAACACCCTCATCTCTTTCCCAGCAAGAACAATAAATTCGTCAGGAGAAACAAACAGAAACTAGTATTTATCAAGCACCCTACTAGTTCCCAAATGCCATGACAAGTATTTTCATATCCAGCACTGTATTAAAATTTCAGAATAAATGGTCTATGTAGGCACAGCTATCCCCACTACACAGATGAGGAAACTGAGACCCAGCTCCACGCCACACTGAGAGTAAGGCAAGGGCAGAAGTCAAAATCAAGTCCAAGTCTTTCTTACTCTAGAGTCTGTGCCAGTCCACTGATTCTCACTGTTGACAGGGTTTCTCCGACCAGCAAATTAGATATGTCCATGATACTGGTTTATTTTTTCCCTGATTTAATATATCTCCATCATTGTTTCCTCCCATTCCTTGCTTTTCTGTTTCTTTCTTGAGAACATGGTTGTACCTTGACCTCAGTTGGCTTTGTTTCTTCTCCAACTCATTTTCCCCTCAAAGATCCTGGTTCTCCACGGAGGAGTGAGGGCTGTACTATTTATGTGGAGCTCTAAGCTGGAGCTGGCTATGACCCTACGAGCCCAGGTCTCTGCTCCCTCCCTCTCTCCTGACAACTTAGGGACTGTGTATATGTCAGAAAGTTAGTGGTGAGATAATTCTCAGCAGCTTTTGTCAGACAAAAGGATCCATTTTCTTTATGTGAATGGCTACCTCATTATGTGCTATAGTGGCTCTGCTGAGCAACCCATGAATAAGCTATCGAATCCTTAGAATGACATCCTTGGAGGAAAAAAGTGCGATTTTAAAACAAAACCAAAAAAGGCCTGTTTCCACTATCTGCCAAATAAAGCTCAGGAGGAGTCTTGCCCACACATGTGCACTCCAGCCCCTCCCCATGAGTTTAATTTGAGTATCTCATCATTTGAAACTGAAACACACAGTAGCGAAGACTTTTACGTTTTTCTATTTGTAAATCTTAACTTCCTCCAAATACTTTTTTTTTTTTTTTGGCCCAGAGTAAGTGAAATTATCTTTGTTTTCCTTATACAACAATTTAGCTTTAACACACTACACATGCATACACACACACACACACACAAAATTAATGTAGCTAGAAAATCCTACCCAAGCTACAGGAGACTACAAGACCTGAGCTCAAAGAAAATGTGTATTTATATTATTAGGTGGTCACTCAATAAAAAGATTGCTTCTAACCAAATATGTGCATGCATGTATGCATACACATACACACACGTATATCTATCCGGGGAGTCTTTTCAAAGAAGGGTTTTCTCCCCATACTTCTGGCAGTTCAGGTTTAAAGGTCAGATTTAAACTATCACCATGTTTCACAATGCAATCTGTGCAGTGCCGCGTAATGAAATGGTTCAGTAAAGGTGCTCATGGAAATTCTTTTAATTAGGTCTAAGGCTTTTCAGTTGTCAACATGAATAAACCAAGAAGCATTCTCTTGCAAACACAACACACAAAATTAAAGTGTAAGTTACCTTTGAAAAAACTGATACACACTTGTAAAAGGAAACTTACATGTTTTTTACAACATGACATCCACCAATTTTAAAAAAAAGACCAATATCTTTCAACAACAAAATGAACTGCAAACTAAAAATAAAAGGATTGCTCTATTTCTAATGAACCAGAACACTAATGCCTTTTCTAATGAAAAGTATACGGAGGAAGACTAAAGTTAATCATAATTAAAAATGTTTATAGAGAGACTAACGACTTTCTTCATGAGCAAAAGCCACCTTCCCATTTAACTATAATTAATTCTACAGATCAGCAGTATCTCAGTCACACATGTGAATGTCCCACAATGACTCTGGCAAATTGAATGACATCTATTAAAAATGAACCAAAATGCACTTCTGCCCTCATAGCCACTATCTGAGGCCCAAAAGATGAGCACATCACAGCAGGAACATCATCAAGATGCCTGCTTTCCAAAGCCACATAGGTTTAGAAATTTTAACCATCAGAGCTGGAAATTGAAATTCAAAAAACTGCAAGAAAACAGTAGGTTGCTCAGGGGAGTTGGGCTGTAGCTGCACTGAGCTTTGAAAGAAAAGCAAAACTAAAACTATTCCAATCATCACCAGGAGTTCAGATTTAGATAAATACAAAGGTGTTCACAAATGCCAAATAAACTTCAGCCTTGACCAGGAATGAGACAGCTCAGATGGAGCAATGGCAGCATGTCATAAACATGCGTAATAAATCAATGTCTTAGCTGATCAACCAATGAATGTATGTCTAGTGAATTCTAGGAGAGAGGGGACCACACTCCACAGTATATTGATTTACTCTGAGCTCAGACAGACCTGAGTTCAAATTCCGACTCTGCTCCTGGCTATTATCTGGATGCCTCTAGGCAAGTTACTTAGCCCCTTTTCTTCATCTATCAAAAGGGGATAAAGTACTTTCCCCTCTTTTTTTTGCAGGATTGTTATGTAGATTAAATGTCAAGATTTTCAAAGCCCCTAGCACAGTGCCTGGCACACAGGAGAAGCCTAATCGATGGTGACTATTCTTTTGCCCTAGCTCAACTCCAAAGCCAAAAACTACCCAAGCCTTTATTTTAGCATCGAAAAGAATCATGGGTTCACAATTAACATTTTCTAGGGCATCAATTAATGAAACGTCACTCATTATGCTGAGCCTAGTGGATTTATTTAGTGACCCAAAATTGGTGTGTATTTGGGAGTTAATGAAGAGCTTGGTGTTTACAAAGATAAAAGTGGGGTTTGTCTCAGCCACAATCCTGGGCTGAATGGATACAGATTTCCCTGCTGAGGGATGTGGCCAGGCCGGATTCATGGTGGATCACATGGATACATCCACACAGAGTGAGCTCTCTCCCAAGGGGATCCGAGCATCTCCACCTCCTCAGGGGAGGAAAAAAAAATAAAACAGGAAGGGGGGTGGGAAGTGTGTATAATAGATGTGTTTCACAGTGTCCCCGCTGTGATGAACAACTTGATCCACTCACAGTTCCAAACACATGATGCATAAAAGAGCTGACAGAAATTCAATTCTTGCAAAGAAAAGCATCTGCTCTCTAGTGGGAACGGCCAAATATTAAGCAGTTTTAAGGCAGGGCAAAGACCTAGAGCAGCACACTTCATTATCTAGATAGCTAGAGTAAAGAAATGCAGAGGATTACAAAGGAACGAAAAAGTAGCCAAGATTCCAAGCATTAATTACCCGGAGTAAAATGATTCAAGTTAAATCTTTGTTACGACAAATATTAAACCCAGCTGTGTTTATGTAGCAGTTGTGAAAAAGAAGAAAAAAAAGAAATTCGTGTACAATATCTGTGAGCTCTGCCAGTTAATTGAATTCGCTGGCAGCACTTCCTCCACCACGAGCCAAACATCCTCAAAGATAAAATGTAGCTTTTAAACAGACCTGGGAAAAACAGAATCAAGAAATTTCAACCAATAAAACACAACTCTTTACTGGTATAAAAGTAAAGTAAAATTCAGTAATGAAAGGAAGGAAGTCTCTTAAACATTTACTGCATTCCAAAGCTTGGAATTGCGGTTTATTGCTAAGGTCTCTTCTGATGTCCCACAGTGCTCCTGCTCCAGCATCTTTAATGAAGTCCCATAAACTCCCATAAAATCCTCGATTGTTGACAAATCATACACACACATGCTCAGGGCAAGGCTCACTGAATCACGATGCTCCCTTCCTGAATGAATGAAATTTACAAGTCATGGTGTGGACACTATCGCCAACTGGCCCAGGACAGAACAGTGACGGACAAACAACTCCTTAAAAGCATGTGGGATAAATGACTGGACACGGGTCACAGGTGATACTAAGAATTCTCTCTAGCACACTATCCCCTTACCCCAAGTCCAGTATCAGTAGATGTGGGGTGAGGGAAAGCTTTGGTCAGATTCCAGGCACCAGAAAAGCAGCAAGAGGTGGAATCCAACACTTGACACTCAGTCTGGGACTCCTGGTAGCATGGATTTTACCACATCATTCCCTGGATTAATTATCTTAGTAGATGCCCCACTGCCCCAAACTTGAAGTCCAAACTTGTTTTTGTGACCATTCCCAATCTTGTCCCTCCTGTCTGCTACTTGGGTTTCATCTTTTGTCCCTCCCAACCATACACCCTATGTTCTAGTCATAGTAAACTGTTAATTCCTGGTTCACACCTCCAGCCTCCATACATTCAATTCTCAGCCCCGAGTGTGCTCATTACTCCTTTCCAAAAAGGATGACTGTTTCTTACATGTCTCCATGTCCGCATGGCTCAATACACTGAGCATACACCCAAAAAACTTTGGCTAGGCTAAATGAATGAACAAATAATCTCTGTACCTGAATTGGCTATAGATCTGCCCATTCGGGACACTCTGAACTAGAAACATCCAGAGTCCCCTGTGTATGGAAGCAAAGTTGCCAGTAGAAAGTACCAATGGGTAGAAGAGCAGTGGCAAGAGATGCGGTAAGAGAGATGAGCAGAAAGTGGATTACAAAGGGCCATATTATGGAGCCTGAATTTCACCAAGAGAAAAATGAGGCGCCACTAAAGGGTTTTCAGTTGGGGTGTGGTCTCCATGCTCTGTAATATGCCTTTGTGTATAGCCTGGAGGATGAACTGGGACTGGAGAAGTAGGGGTAAGACTGGCAGTCCTGCCTGCAATCACTCTTCTACTAACCAACTTGGGACCTCACTGAGAGTAAAGACCACGTCTCAATCACCTCCATACTCATTATACTCAATATAAAGCCTAGCACATAGTAGGTGTTTAGGAGATGACTGCTGAATGAATAAACATTCTATCAGAAAATACTAGCACAAATGCATTAACATGGTAGAATGATCAAGTCCACAAAAAGGCCTAGTCCCTTGCTTCTGCATCAAATGCATTGTTGACTCACAAGGGAAAGATAGCACAGCAGTTCCTACCAGCCCTGCAGAGCACCTCGAGAGTCTGAGGGTTCTGGGCCTTTGAAGAAATATGACATGGAGAAGGCCAGGGCTTGAGATAAACATGAAGTCTGTAAACAGGCCTTTAGATCTAAAAGATGGAGTATTCTTGCCATATTTTTCCTCCAAAAGCCACAGCTCGGGAACAATGCAATATTGTCAGTGAAAACACTACATTAGCAACTTTCATGGAACATAGCAAGGTATAAGGCACTGACCTTGCCAACCTCATTTTTTTTAGAGTAAAAAAAGCTAACTCAGAAGAGATTATAAATTTGAGACTAAATTGTCTAGGCATCTAGCACAAAGCCAGAGCCATCCCACCTCCAAAGTTACCCTTTGCTCATGTACATAAATCATCTGAAATCAGCAGAGCTGTTCTGAAAGCTACTCAATATTGGAACTCCACCTTTAAAATTAATTTCCAAGGCTGCTGCTTTAAAAAATTAACATTAAGTCACAACTGATACATAATAGAATGCATAATTTAAAAAGCACAGTCCAGTGAATTGGCCAATGTCTACATGTGCGTAACCACCTCCACAATCAAGAGACAGAACAGTTCCTTCACTACAAAAGGTTGGTTGGTGCCCCCTTGGCAGTCAGGCCCTGACTCCTCCATCCCAGCCCAAGGCAAACACTAATCTGCTTTCACCCACTATAGACTAGCTTTCTCTCTTCTATTTTACATAAATTAAATCCTATAGTTCTGTGTGTCTAGCTTCTTTTGCTCAGTGTGAATTAAGATTCATTCATGTTGTTTGGTGTATCAAAAATGTGTTATTATGGAATAATGAGTAAATCATTTTAAAAAAGGGATATAATACATGGTTTATCCATCTATCACATGATAAACATTCTGGTTACTTTCAGTTATTGTTCTCTACGAATAGAGCTGCCACAAACATTCGTGCACAAGCCTGTTTGGATATAGTTTCATTTCTCTTAGGTGAAGAGGCAGTATGGGATTGTTGGGTTGTATCGTAGGCATTAAGTTTACCTTCACAGGATATTGCCAAACTGTTTTCCAAAGTGGTTGTACCATATTATACTCCCATTAGCAGTGATGAGAGTTCCACATAAATGCTACCACATCTTTGATGATACTTAGTGTTGCCAGTGTTTAAATAATTTTAAAGTCAGGTTTATTGAGGTATGATTTACATACATTAAGATTCACCATTTTAGTGAATAATTTTATGAATTTTGAAAGATGCATATGGTCACAAATCTATCACCACAATCAAGATACAGATGGTCCATCATCTCCCAAACATCCCTTGTGCCACTTTTAGTCCTGGCAACCACTCAGCTGTTTCCAGCTCTATAGTTCTGCCTGTTCCAGAATGTCAAATAAATGGATTCTGCCCCTTATCATAATGTATTTGAGATTCATCCATTATGTGGAATAGATCACTAGACAGTTTCTTCTTATTGACTGTTGAGTAGCCTTCTATTTTATGGGTGTACCACTGATTGTTTATATATTAACCAGTTGAGGGACGTTTGTATTGTTTCCAGTTTGGGTTGCTAAAAACATACACATACGTGAGTTCTCATTTTCTTGGGCAAATACCCAAGGGTGGGATCGCTTGGCCATATAGTAAACATATGTTTAAGATATACATTTATAGGAAATTCAGTCTTTTTATTTTTGCCATACCAGCGGGTATGCAGAAGAACCTTGCTGTGACACTAATTTGTACCCTCATGACTAATGATGCTGAGTATATTTTTATGTGGATATTGGCTATTTGAATATCTTTTTGTGATGTGTTGCTTCAAATATTTTAACCATTTTAATTGAGCTATCTTCTTGTTACTCAGTTTTAGAATTTTAAAAAATTTTTTGGATAAAAGTCCTTTTTTAGGTATAAGTATGGAGAATATTTTATCTTATTTTTGTCTGTGGCTTGCCTCTTCATTTTTTAAATGATGCTTTTGGGGAGGGTAAGTTTATACCTTTTATGAGGTCCAGTTTATCACTTTTTTATTTAAGATGTGTGCTTTTTATGTCCTAAGAAAATTTTGCCTACCCCCAATTCATGAGGATTTCTTATTTTTTTCTAGTCATTTGATTGTTTTTGCTTCTATTTTTAGGTCTATACTCTATTTTGAGCTAATATTTGCATGAGGTAAAAGTCAAAGCTTCTTTTTTTTCAATCTGGATATCCAGTGGGTCCAGCATATTTGTTGGATAAAAAGATCCCTCTTCTTTCCCTTTCGAACTACTTTGGTATTTTTGTTGAAACATCAATTGACCACTTACGTGTAGCTCTAATTCTGAACTTTTAGTTTTGTTCTATTGATTTGTATGTCTTTCTACACTGTCTTGATTACTGTAACTTTATAGTAAGTCTTGCAAACAGGTAATATAAGTCCTATAACTTTGTTCTTCTCTTTCAACATTGTTTTGGCTATTCTAGATCTTTTGCATATTCATATTCATTTTAGAATCAGCTAGTCAAGTTTACGAAAAAAAAGCCATCTGGAATTTGGGTTGGGATTATATTGAATCTATAGATCAATTTAGGGAAAATTAACATCTTAAAAATATTGAGTAAAAAAATATTGAGTCTTCCAATCCAAAACATGGAATATCTCTCCATTTATTTAGGTCTTTTAAATTTTTTCTCAGAAATGTTTTATAGCTTTCAGGATACAAATCTTCAACATATTTTCTTAAATTTATTCCTAAGTATTTTGTGTTTTATATGCTATTTTAAATGGTACTTAAAAAAATCTCATTTTCAATTGCTTGTTACTAGTATATAGAAATACATTTGATTTTTTGTATTCTCACTTTATCTGCACCCTTGCTAAATTCATTTATGAGAATCCTTAAAATTTTCCATATACACGATCAAATTGTCTGAATAGAGAATTTTACTTCTTTCTAATCATTAGGGCTTTACCTCTTTTCCCTGTTTTAGTGAACTGGTGGGAACCTCCAATACAATGCTGAACAGAAAAAAGAAGAGCAGGTACCTTTTTTTCCATTCTCAGGGGGAAAGAAATCAGTCTTTTGCCATTAAATATGATATGAGCCATAGGTCTTTTCTAGATACTATCACAATGAGGATACTTAGTTTTCTAGGAGTTGTTATCACGAATGATGTTGAATTTTTCCTAATTTTTTTTGCATATATCTTATTATTTTCCTTTTCAGTTTATTGATATGATCGATTACATGGTTTTTCAAATATTTAGCCAACCTGCATTCACATCCTTAAAAAACGTTATCCTTTTTTATATATTGCTGGATTCAATTTGATAATATTTTGTTAGAGATTTTTGCATTTATATTAGTTATGTATATTGGTCTGTAGTTACCTTTTTTTTGTAAATTATTTGTCTGGTTTTCAAGTCGAGGTAAAACTGACCTCATAAAATAAGGTGAGACACCTTCCTTTTAGCTCTGTTTTTTGAAAAAGTTGGTGTTAAGACTGTATTCGTTCTTCTTAAATATATGATAGAATTAACCAAGGAGGCTCTCTGTGCCTAGAATTTTCTTTGTGGGAAAGTTTTAATTACAGACTCAAAATTCTTTAATAGAAATAGTGCTATTTTTCTATTTCTTCTTGAGTCACTTTCTGTAATTCAAGGAATTTGTTCATTTTACCTAATTTGTCAAAATTGTAGACATAAAGTTATTCATAATACTCCTCTCTTTTTCTAAAACAAACTTTTATTTTAGAATATTTTTTAGATTTACAGATAAGTTACAAAGATAGTGCAAAGAGGAGCATATTCTCCTTACCCAGTTTCAGTTTCCCCTTAACAGGGATGTCCAAGGGAGAGAATTCTGTCCTGGATTCTTAGTCTCTTTCTGGTTGGGCCAGTAAAGCCCCTTCCTCAGCCCTCTTTTCCACTTACCACTAGAGAGAGAAACTAAAAGCTATGGCTTCAGGCTGCTAAAACCCTAAAACAAAACAGAACAGCAACAACAAAGCGGGGCAGGTTGGACAAGCTGGCATACCTTATATTACCATCATACATTTGTCAAAACTAAGAAACTAGCAATGGCACATTAGTATTAACTAAACTCCAGACTTCATTGTAATTTCACCAGTTTTCCATTCATGTCCTTTTTCTATCCTAGAATCCAATCCAGGATACCACACTGCATGTAGTTATCCTGTGTTCTTAGGTCTCCTCTGGTTTATAACAGTTTCTTTGTCTTTCCTTTGTTATGTCCTTGACGGTTGTAAGAAATGCTAGTCAGATATTTTGTAGAATGGCAGTTCCCAACCTTTTTGGCACCAGGGATCAGTTTCGTGGCAATCTTTTCACGGACTGGTGGGGTGGTGGGGAGGTGTGAGGGAGGATGGTTTTGGGATGAAACTGTTCCACCTCAGATCATCAGGCATTAGATTCTCATCAGGAGCACGCAACCTACATCTCTTGCATATGTAGTTCACAATAGGATTCATGCTCTTATGAGAATCTAATGCCACTGCTGATCTGACAGGAGGTGGAGCTCAAGTAATAATGCTTGCTCTCTGCTCACCTCCTACTGTGTCACCCGGTTCCTAACAGGCCATGAACTGGTACCAATCCACAGCCCAGGGGTTGGGGATCCCTGTTGTAGAATGTTCCCAAATTTGAGTCTCTCAGAAGTTTCTGCCACGATTAGAGTGGATTTTTGGAAAAAATATCACAGAGGTGAAGTATTCTCATTACATCACTGATTATACGATATCCACATGACATCACTGGTGATGTTAAAATTGATAATTTGGTTAACGTAGTGTCTGCCAGTTTCTCCACTAAAGTTACTCTTTTTCTCTTTACATACACTTTTTTTTAAGGAATAAATAAAGTCTAGCCCACACCCAAGTAGGGGGTCAAGAGGAGATGAAGTCCCTTTTTCGGGCCAGGACATTATTTACAAATATTATTTGGTATTTATCTATAAGGATGATTTGTTTATCTGCCCCCCAACTCTCTTTTAATTAGCATTTGGCTGGTATGTCTTTTCCATCTTTCATCTATTTGACTCTTCATATCTTAAGTAGAATTCTTATAGAAAGCATACAATTGGGTCTTGCTTTTTTATATAATAAACCTCTGTAAATTGGAGTATCTAGACAATGTATGTTTAATGTAATAACCAACATAGTCGAATAAATCTACCATCTTGCTAACTTTTCTATTTGTTCCATCTGTTGTCATGTTTATTCTTTCCCCACAAAATGCTTTGGACCTTCAATATTGGCTTATTATCTATATATCTGTCTTATTTTTTCTTCCTTAGTGGCCCTTGTAAGGTTTACAATATAAATCTTTAACTTAATAAGTCTACCTTCAAATAATATTATGCCAGTTTTCATATACAGGTAACACAAGGACCTTTAAACAGCAAACTTCTATTCTCCACCTGCTAGTGGTATTACCACCAGTAGAATACTTCCACTGGTGTTAGTTTTACTTGAAATACTCAATTAACCTTTTTAGAAATAAAAGATGAGAAAGTAAGTTTCTTACATGTATCCATATATTTGCTATTTCTGGTTCTCTTCACTCTCTTACAGTTCAAATTTCCCTTTAATATAATTTATCCCCCCCCATGAAGAACTTCTTTCAACATTTCTTGTAGTGCAGGTCTGCTGACAATGATTTCTCCCATTTTTTATTTGTCTGAAAAAATCTTAGTTTTGCCTTTTTTTTTTTTTTTTTTTTTTAGATGGAGTCTCACTCTGTCACCCAGACTGGAATGCAGTAGTACAATCTTGGCTCACTGCAACCTTTGCCTCCTGGGTTCAAGCGATTCTCCTACCCCAGCCTCCCGAGTAGCTGGGATTACAGACACTCACCATCATGCCTGGCTAATTTTTGTATTTTTGTAGAGATGGGGTTTCAACACATTGGCCAGGCTGGTCTTGAACTCCTGACATCAGGTGATCTGCCCATCTCAATGCCTTCATTTTTGAAGGATATTTTCACTGGATATAGGATTCCAGGTTGATAAAATTATCTTTCATTACTTTTAAAATGTCATTCCATTGTCTTCTGCCTTAAATGGTTTCTGGCAATAAGTCTGCTGTAATTGTTTGTCATATCTTTTTCTCTGTGGCTAATTTTAAGCTTTTTTTTGTTTTAAGCAATTAATTAAAACATATCTTTGTGTGGTTTTGTTTGGGTCCATTGTGTTTCAGGTTTGATCTCCTTGGAGCTCTGAGTATTATTTCATCAAAAAATCAGCTATAATCTTTTACAATATTTATTCCATCTTTCTCCACCTTCCTTACCTTCTGGGACTCCAACTGCATGTATGTTAGTTAGCCCACTTGATACTGTGCTATAGGGTCACTGAGTTTTGTTAACTGTTTCCAGTCTTCTTCCTTAATTGGCTTCATCTTGAGGAGTTTTTACTGCTGTACCTTCAAATTCACTGATGTTTTATTTAGTGGTATCTCATCTCCTCTAAATCCCATAAGTGATTTTTTTTTTCATTCCAGGTATACTTGTTGCCTATAGATGTTCTCCTTCATTTTTTTTATATCTTCCATTTCTCCCTTCATTTAATCAGGTCTCCCTTTAAATTCATGAACATATTTATAATCTTCATAATATCTAAAGTCTTTATCTGCTATTTTATCGTATCTGTCACTTCTGAGTTTGGTTCTATTGACTAATTTTCCTCTTGTTAGGGGTGACATTTTCCTCATTCTCAACATGTCTTGACCTTTTTAAATAAGATGTTTGATACTGTGAATATGTTATTGAGTATTGGGTTTTGATGCCTTCTTTTAAAGAGGATTGAAGTTTATTTTGATACCAGGTTAGATTTCTTGCACATCAGTTTGATCTTTTAAAGGCTTCTTAAAAAAGAAATAAGTTTGTTTAAAACCTTTTATTGAAGTTTAACATATACACATAAAAATGCATACACCGTTGGTGGTCAGCTTGACAAATTCTTCCCCATGTAACTGGCACTCAGATTAAAATCCAGCACATTATAGGACCTCTAAAGCCCTCTCTCGTGCCTCTCAAAGCTTAATTTTAAGCTCTTTCAGGGCAGGGCTAAAATTATCTTTTTAGCTAGTTTAGATGTACTATCAAGTCATGCCCTATTGGTGTCTCTTATTATTGTCCAGAATGATCAACAAGATCTCTGACTCTGGTTAATCAGAACTTGAAGGATTCCTAGACTTGCATGAGCTCTGGTAACTGTTCATCTTATAGTTTCCCGTCAGAATTCCACCCTATGTATGGGCAGATTTGTCAATTTGGGTTTCTGGAGCTCTTCGGCTGAGTAGCTCCCTCCTATCTGATACTCTCACCTGCAAATTTAAACCATTTTCTCTTCAAACTGCTCTTTAACCTTTCAGCTCTCCAAGACTGTTGTGCTTTGCTGGGGATTCCCCTTCTAGTACCAGTATCCAGAAATGCCTCAAGGCAGAAAGCCAGTGGGCCTCACCTCACTGGCTTCCTTTGACTCAGGGATCACAATCTTATCTGTTGCCCAACATGTGAAAACAGCTGTTTTCATATTTGTCCAGAGTTTTAATTGTTAATTGTGGGAGGATTAATCCAGTTCCAATTATTTTATTATGGCTGGAGAGCAGTGGTGTAATCACAGCTCACTGCAAACTTGAATTGTTGGCCTCAAGCAATCCTCCCAGCTCAGACTCCCAAAATGCTGGGATTATAGGTATGAGCCACCATGTCTGGCCCAAAGCCTCTTTTAATAAAGTTTCCAGCATAGATGCCATGTTTTACAAGATTTCATCTACCATAATAACCCAATCCATATGTGCCTTCCATCCTTCCATCTATCTATTCGGTGGCTGCTAGATCCTTGGAAACAAAGATGAATAAAACTCAATTACTGCTCCCCCCAAAAACTCACAAGTAAAAGGGAAATGGGTAATAAATTAGTACAATTACACAAGGTACACAAGGGGGTGTAGGGACATAGAGAAAGATATGGTCTAATCTATGTGTAGGTCAGGAAAGATTGTGTGTGTGTGCGTGCATGTGTGTGTGTGTGCGTGCAGGTATGCATGTGTTTGTGTGTGTGTGTGTGCGTGCAGGTATTCACGTGTTTGTGTGTGTGTGAGAGAGAAATTAACTACTTGAAAGCAGGTCTTGAAGAAAGAGTAAAAGATTAACAGATGAGGTTAAGACATTTGGGACAAAAGAAACGGTACACAAAGTATGAAGCTATGAAACAACATGTAAATTTGGGACAACTATTAAAAGTTCTAAAAACTTACAGTACAGAGTTTAAAGCAGGGAGAGGAGAGAACTAAAGCTATGGAAAAACAAAAACAGGAAGATATCATGGGGGGATCCTGAATGCCATGCTGATCACAATTCACATCTGTAATTCATAATTATCAGCTACTATCTATTGTGCTGATAGGATATATGTTTTAAATATATTATCTACATTACATTTAATTCTCAAACAACCTTATATGGAAATTAGGGCTTAGAGAGCTTAAGTAATTTTGTCCAAGATCGCATGGACACTAAGTGAGGAAGCCAGGATGTGAAAACAGGTCTATTTGATTTCAAAGGGAACTTGCCTTGAATCTCTAGGTAATGGGAAGTTATAGGAGAATTGCCTATGTCCTTAAATGTTTTTCTGAAAAATTACATTCACTGATAGAACAGTTTTAGGTAGGCAGGAAATACAGTTTATGTTTTTAGAAAGGTCACTCTGGTGCATGAGGAGGAAAGATTGGAGGGATGAGGCTGGAGTCAGATGAGCCAGCTGGTAATAATGCAGGAGGAAAATAAAAGCTTAGATTAGGTGGTGTTTAAGAGGGATGGGGAAGAGGATGTGGATTTGCCAAATGTTTAAGAAGCAGAATCTGTCAGAGTAAACACATAGCTTCGGCAAAATGGGAGATTTTGAGGTCAATGATGGATAGGCTGAGACACTAAAATTACCAGGTCTTACGCCAAACGCAGGGGACACAAAGATGGGCAGGGCATGATTTCTCCTCTGGATAGCCCATGTAGCATCACAGAATCAAAGCTGTGAATTCCATCGAAATATAATAAATACCTTAGAGACCACATCTCCCTCCATTACAGTCTTCAGAATCCTTAATAAGTATAGAGGCCTAAGCTGGAAACCACTGCCGTAGAACATTCTCAGCCCTGTTACAAACCAGCTTGCATATAGGAGGTCCCATTTATGCAGGATGAGACTGTCAGGACATGGAGGTTATTAACTGTCCCCCAACCTTGCCTATAATTAACAGCAACAATTTTATTAAAAACAAATGCAGGTACCATTTCTTGAATGCTGACAACATACAAGTACTGTGCCAAGCATTTGATAATCATTACCGTAAGTATTTGCCACAATAATCCTCAGAGCAGGCCTGGTACTCCTCTTTTAATGTGGAAAACTGAGGCTCAAAGAGGGAAAATAACTCACCCAAGTTACTTTGGTTCCCCGAGGCTACCTCATTTATCATTTAAAAGGCATCTTGGAATCTGATGTCTTCAGAAAGACTCCATTATCCTCTCCCAAATTTTGTTACTCTCTCTCCTGGGCCCTTCTGTGCCTGATTCCTATTTCCCTGTGGTCCCTATTATGCTATACTGTAATAGATACGTAATTGACGTATCTGTTTCCCTTACTGACATATAATCTTTGAAGATCTGCTTTCTCTTTGCTGCTCAGGGTCAGAACAGTGCAGACAGGACCGGTCAGTCCACTCCATGGTTTCTGAGCTGCCAGTTACTCATCTCATGCTCCCCGGGGCCCTTGGCCATTTCCCGTACCTAACAGAACTCAGGTTCACTTCCCACATTCACTAGGCAGTTGCCAGGTTCATGCCTAAGATATCCATGGCTTCAAGAGGTGCGTGTTCACTGAAAGGAAACAGGGATGAGAGCCTCAGATTCCTTGGACTAAAAGAACTCATATTATATCTAGTAGGCCCTAGGGTATCAACCAGGTACCCTGTCCTGACATGATTCTCACACCTCACAGGTCCTCATGCCTGTCTGACACTTTAATTTTTCCTAAGTTCTGTCACCTCTTGATGCCTCAGAGGAAGGCAGGATACACAGAGTAGACGCAGGATACACAGAGTAGAGGCAGCACAGACTGGAGGTTCAATCTCACCTACAGGATTTAAGGAAAGGCACATGCTCTCTGAGGTTCTCTCCTCTGCAGAAAGGAGAGATCACCTGTTCCACAGGGCTACAAAACTAACTGAATGACATCCTGAATGTGGAGGACACCTAGTAGGGCAGAGGGGCCACGTGGCTCTCTGGACCCACAGGGTTGAGTTCATGCCTTGGTTCTACCTCTCTCTAGCTCTGTGGGTCAAGTGGGAGTAAGGAAAAGACCATCCTCAGAGTGGCATGAAGAGTAAATGAGAGGTCAATGATGGGAGCTCAGTGCAGTAAGCCAGTGAATGGCAGCTACTGCTGAATTATAAGTGGAGCACTGCTGTAGAACACAAATGACTCTCCCAGAATCTCACATGGGTTAGAGAAGTTAGTGTAGAGAAGTTTGAAATCCTGTTATGGCTTGGCACAGTGGATCATGCATGTAATCCCAGCACTTTGGGAAGCTGAGATGGGCAGACTGCTTGAGCCCAGGAGTATGAGACCAGCTTGGGCAACATAGCAAGAATCCGTCTCTACAAAAAGTAGCTGAGCGTGGTGGCATATGCCTATAGGCCCAGCTACTTGGGAGGCTGAGGTAGGGGGATTGATTGAGCCTAGGAGGCAGAGGTTGCAGTGAGCTAAGATAGTGCCACTGCAGTCCAGCCTGGGCGACAGAGCCAGAAGCTATCTCAAAAAAAAAAAAAAAGTAAAGAAATTCTCCTGCAAGACATTCATCACCAAACAGCAATCCTTTGAGAACAGCTACCCACAGGGTGCCACTGGGGCTCCTGGCAGTGATGGTGTACCAGTGCCCACCAGGTAGAACACTCCCCCTGACCAGGACACCAATTCTGGCCCCATATGAGCACCACATGGCCAGGAACAATGACCCCTTTCATTCTGGAAGTCAGGATTACTCTATAGATCTTCTTGCAGGCAGAGCCATGGAGGCCAAAGCAAAAAACAGCAAAACCACCCTTGCCTGTGAGGCCCAATCCTCATTAGCATGGACAAGGGGAGAATGGGTCTACCTCACACAGCTGCCTACAGGGCAGCTCCAAGTAGGAATGGGAGACAGGTGTGGAGGCACGTGTTAGCGTGGCAAATGTGGCAGCCAGTTACTTTTTGCTCAATAGAACCCACATTCTGTGTAGATCTGCGGCAATAAAGTGCTCTGTGGACGACACAGCCATACTGAGAGCACTGGCACCTAGTACTCTACTATGTGGGGAAAAGGCTGTTTGATAATGGTCTAGGAAAAAAATATAGGTCTGAAGCACCCCAAATTGTTCACACTGAAAACCCCACCAGTTGCCTTCTTGTCATTACTTGGAGGAAGCTGTCCTGGTGTCTAGAGGTGGCAATGTGCTGGGGAGAGGTGGCAAGACCCTCAGACTCCCACAAAAAGAGGAGAGGTCTAAGCACAAAGGTCACTTCACAGTCTTTCTGATGAAAGTGAAAGAGCAAAATTAAGAGTCAAAAAATAAACCACCTTCTAACTTTTTTTTTTGAGATGGAGTCTCACTCTATTGCCCAGGCTGGAGTGCAGTGGCACGGTCTCAGCTCACTGCAACCTCCACCTCCCAGGTTCAAGGGATTGTCCTGCCTTGGTCTCCCAAGTAGCTGGGATTACAGGTATGCACCACCATGCCTGGCTAATTTTTGTATTTTTAGTAGAGATGGGGTTTCACCATGTTGGCCAGGCTGGTCTTGAACTCCTGATCTCAGGTGATCTGCCTGCCTTGGCCTCCCAAAGTGCTCAGATTACAGGTGTGAGCCACCGCGCACAGCCACCTTCTAACTTTCTACACTGAGACAAAAGTTTCAATGGAGAAACAAACTGCAGTTCTCAGGTCACAGGAAAACCTTGGCTATCTCCCCTCCTTCCCTATTCCTCAAAGGCATGTTTCATTTCCTTTGCAGGAGCTCACAGAAGTCAGATCCTCATGAGCTCATTACCCACCACGTCATTTGGGAGACTCTGGAGGTCATCGAAGGGGGTTTCCAGGGTGTTGGTGTCCACATTCAGGATCACGACATCATCCAGGGCCATGTTTCTGACTTTCTGCAAGGAGAAAACATCCAGAAGAGAAGGTCATTGAGGTGCCACCAAGACACACTTTCCCTGCCTTCTCTGGGGAAGAGGAATACAGAAGAAAAGTGACATTTGACAAAGGCTCATTCTGCAGCAGGCCTAATGGTAGGAGGTTCACATTTGTGAGCTCATTGAACTCTCATAAAACCTCTGTGGGCTTGCAGGATTATCCCCAAGTCCCAGGAGTGAAAAGGTTCACAGAGCCAGAAAGTAAGAGGGACCATTACACCCCATCATCATTTTCCCCTTACATATTTAACAGATGCTGAGGCCAAAAGTTCTGGCCCCAGGAATGCTGATATATGGCTATGTTCTTAGATAGCCCCATTCAATCCAGCCTCCTAATTTACCAAAGGCTACCTGCCCATCTCTCGTTTGGATCCTGTCATTCTTGGGTATGGAATATTGTGTGTGGCCTACTGTTAACACTTCCATTAAACGCTACGTAGGAAGGTCACACTTTCAGTTTGGTTCCATTTTCCACATATATCCAGCTAGTAATGGCTCAAAAGCTCTGGCCATAAGCCATTATTCTATTGGCACAGTAATAGAAAAGATGAGGGAAACTCATGCCTACAAGGTTTTCATGCTTGGTGACAGGAGAAGGGATGAACGGACAATATGGAGAAAAGAAGAATCCTCCCCCCAATCTGGCAGCAATTCCCCATAGCCTGTGTGAGTCCAAGACAGGGTGTAGCCTGAGTCTTAATTTTTTAATCACACTCTTTATCCACTACTAAGATCTATCTTTGTTTTTCTCCTGCCTACCCGCCACTCCCCGTCCCATTCAATCCTCCTTCCCCATCACATATCAAGCATATTCCTTTTGAGTCAGAAGCTTTAGAACTACTGTCTTTATTTTATTTTGTGTAGAAAGATCCTATCATTTGCTGTCTAAACCGGGACACATGTGGATGTGAAAGACCTCAGCTTACACCAGGGCAACAGGCACACGATGGGGCCTGTGGTCACTGCATATAAAGGATCAGTTCCATCATTGGTCAACCTCTGAGCATGCTGCATGTGGCTGTGCAGGTATGCACTCCTGAGATGCCAACCACCTAAGCTAGGGCTGAAATCTGCCAACCAAGTGGCACCAGTCATGGAAGCGGGACGGATGCCCTTTCCTAATGCACTCGAGTATGGTGTAGGCTGGCAATGGAGGCAGACATCCAATGGCTGCTCAAGCTCCAGTTTTCCAGTGCCTTGGAAAGGGACAAGTAACTAGAAGCTTCCTAGCTTTTGCTCTGTGCTTTCCTCACCTTATTTCATTTAATTCTTATTCAACCCCTGCAAGGTGGATGTGACTGTCCTCAGTGTTCGAAACTTGAGGAAGATGAGGTTCAGAGTGCTGAGGTAAGAGGCAGAGGCAACCGCAGGCCCAGCTGCCTCCCCAGGCCATGCTCTCTGCACTGTACCATCCACCTCTGCATCATCAGACACCTGCAGGGAGACTGACCTCTGCACAGCCCTTGTCACTCTAAGCCCCAGCACCTCTCTGCCTGCCTGCCTGCCTCCCCTGCTGGGGTATGAGCTCCTTCAGGGGCCCGTCTGTTTGGCTCACCACTGCAAAATAACCAGCCCCTGACAACATCACTGGCACCCGGTAAGTGCACACTAATACTGGTTGACGTTCACTCCTTTAAACCCCAGCCTCTAGGGCAGAACTTGGTACCTAAGTAAACATTTCAAGATTCTTCCCAGCAGGAGGGTGGAGCCATGCTGGTCACAAGTCTTGCAGGGTTGAAAAAACACTCCCAGGCAGCAGAATCCTGGAACCTTTCCACTTAACACCACGGGAGCCTCCAAATCCTTCTGCTATCCACTAACTTCTCCAGGCCTCTGGCAGCTCATCCACAAACCTATCCATCAATTCCTAAATATTTACTAAGTGCTTACTATGGGCTAAGAACTACAGAGGACAGATACAATTGCCAATGTCGGAGTTTATTCTTTCCTCCAAACCCCAACACTCGTTATTACCTGCTGCCTTATTTATAAGGTAAAAAGATACCAGCAAATGGGGAATTTTGATCATATTAGGTTGGTGCAGAAGTAATTGCAGTTTTTACTGAAGTAATGGCAAAGACCGTAATTACTTTTGCACCAACCTAAGAATACAAAAAACAAGTTCGTCTTGTACAGCGCTTTTGTTACACTTCAGGCTTACACAGCACTGGTACACAGACGCTTTCATTCCATCAGTGCGGCTGGAGGTGAGATACCATCATCCCCATTTCAGAGATGAGAAACCGAGGCTCCAAGAAGTAGCTGGCCCAGGGTTATGTGTCTGCTAATTGACTTCATCCTTAAAATTAAAATGGTAACTGTGGCCACCCTACTTCTCTCGCTTCTCACAGGGCTGCGCTGTGATGAGAGCAAACATACCCACAATGCTGGTCACACAGTAGGAGGTAGTAAGTAGTGGCTATTATTATTACTTTGATAACACACACAATAGCCACAGCCAGTCTGAAAGGCTGTAGCGGCAATGGCCCGAGGGCAAAAGTCCCTGGGGCCCCTTCTTGCTTGGTCTCTCACTTCAAAGTCTGCAGACAGTCACAGGAAACAGAATCAGAGAAAGGCTCACAACATCCTGGAGGATGCTATGCCTCTAGGACCGAGCAGGGGGCCCGCATACCCCAGAATCACCTACTTTGCCTCATCTGACCTTCCACATAGCCCCAAACAGAAGGGAGCAGGAGACATGGCCATTGGAGAGAAGCCTCCAGGGCTGAAAGGCACCGTGAATGGGATGTTGATTCTGGACCAGAATCGGGCCTTGTTTCTGCTTTCCCACTGGGGCCCAGTACACAGACCAGCCCTTGTAGGCTCTCCACGCCTGGGCTGGAATAGGCTTTTGATTTCTTCCCACTCCTGGCTGGAGGACTTGCCGGTTAAGCTGAGTGGAGTGTTTACTTTTTCAACAATGGCAGCAGGCTGAAGAATAGGGAAAAACCTGGCCCCTTTTTCTAACTTAGCAGGCCAGGGTCCCCTTAGTAACCAAAATGCCCCAAGCACCAGGCTCCAGGCAGGAGCTGGGGCAGCACAGTTTCCTCTCAAAAGACAATGCTGTCCTCCTGATGGGAAGGCCTCTTCCAAAAGGGCTGGCATGGACTCAAGGGCCTTCCTGAAGCTCACTGTTCCCAAGGAAAGAACTGGAGCCCAGCTCGCCGGATGGTGCCCGGTCCTCCAAAGATCAAGGCAACCAGGGGAATGAAGAAAGGCAAGAAAACTCAAACTGGGGGTAGAGACAGGAACCACTGATGGAGAAGGAAGCCAGACCTTTGCCAGGTCTCAGCACCTCTCAACTTAAACACGCTGTCAGGGACACTAGCATCTCTGTGTGAGAATGAAGTGGAGGCTCAGAGAGGTCAAACAAGCTGCCCAAAGTTAGAGCTAGGGAGCAGCAGAGTCAACTTCTGAATGCAGTCTGACCCCAAAGCTGACTTTCTTCTGAAGAAAGCCCTAATCCAATCGCTCAGACTTCAGAATTAGTATCTGTCTGTTAGGATGCACAGTTGTATGAATATGCTCAGGGCCTACTTTCTCTTACATAAAATACTACTTTCCTTTTGTATCATAAAAATTATAGACACCTACTTTAAAAAAAATGGGAATGGCAAGGCGTGGTGGCTCACACCTGTAATCCCAGCACTTTGGGAGGCTGAGGTGGGTGGATCACCTGAAGTCAGGGGTTCGAGACCAGCCTGGCCAACATGGACAAACCCTGTCTCTACTAAAAATATAAAAAATTAGCCAGGCATGGTGGCAGGCACCTGTAATCCAAGCTACTCAGGAGGCTGAGACAGGAGAATTGCTTCAACTTGGGAGGCGGAGGTTTCAGTGAGCTGAGTTTGTGCCATTGCACTCCAGCCTGGGTGACAAGAGTGAAAGTTCATCTCAAAAAAAAAAAAAAAAGGGAAAAGCAGAAAAATTTAAAAATGAAAACTGCAGTTACCCCAGTCCCAGTCCCTACATTTGGAGACAATGTTTTGGTCTACTTCCTTCCATATTCTCCCCTTCCTTCACGTTAAAGCAAAGCTGAAATAATTCTTAATGCTCCTGATTTTCCTCACTGATTCTAATATAAGCAGTGACCCACTTCATTAAAAACTTTGTGTAGCTCATTCCTAATTGCGACACAGCGTCCTACTACATGGAAACAAACTCAGTCGAGCCCCTTTTGTAGGATGTTCTTTCCAGTTTTGAAGAAATTACTGTATATAAGATTGCCATGAAATCTATAGGCATGAAGCTTTGTGCTTTAGGATGCATTCCTAGAAGTGGAATTTAGTTTCCACTTCTTAAAAAGTGTCCCTCTCAAATTCGACTTTGAGAGAGATATCTTTACTTCCAATTATTTTAAAGTCATTTTATCCACAGCTTGTGTTTCCTACTCTAAGTGAAGAAAAATCAGCAAAGACACGAGCAGATGTCAAAATAGTCCTCCAAAAACCCTACCCAATTAAAACACTTACTAGTACCGCGGCACACCGAGACAGCTCTCCGGTGGCTTGTCCCACCAACACATTCCCTCTCTTTTTAGTTACAGCATATGCCAAAGCTCCTGCCAGCTGCAAACCCTTCCCCCACCAGACTCTATAGGCTTTTTTCTCAGAATGAAGGGAAAAAAAAAAAAAAAACTGACATGCACACTGGCTCTCCAAATGGCATTTCTTACATAGAGAAACACACACAAAAAATGGCACTTTCCCATATATATTGTTAATGAAGAATGTCTTCCTCTTTATGCTTTGTCACAGACAGTCTGAACTTGACCCCTGCCTATCAGGCCAGGGAAGGGAAAACCTGTAGTATGGGGGGTGGTCAGGGGTAGCTGAGAGGACACTGACTCTAATGCTTTCACCTCTGGCTTGTCCCCCAACCAGGGGGCTTACTGTAGGCAATTGACTTGACTGCATAAATTCTCCAGGTTGTCATCTGTAGAATGGAGATCATGACACCACCTATCTCACAAGTACTACTGTATGTAAAAGATTCAGCATAATTCCCAGAATAGCCCTAACAGGCACACATCAGTAGTTTTCTTGCTTGCCTGTCCCCTCTCCTCCCATGGTTCCTAGACCTCAGCCATGCCTTGCTGGAGAGACTGAGGCAGTGGCAAGCCTTCCATGACCTGTGCTCCCTTCTGGTTTATCTGCACAATTAGAATAACGTGTTGATTGTGAGTTAGGTAGGTATCTGATTCCTTCCCTAGTCTATGGGCTTTTGCGGATTGGGAGTCAGATTTCTCTACTCTCAGCTTCTATCCCAATATTTGCCTAACAGTAGACAATTCATGAATGAATGAATGAATGAATGAATGAGAGGCAGCAGAGCCCAGAGGTGAAGAGCATAGATCCAAAGCCAGTCTGAGTTCTCATTAATCTCTACCATCCACCAGCTGTGCCAACTTGGGCATGTCACTTAATCTTTCTGTGCCTCAGTTTCCTCCTTGATAAATGGGGGACAAGAGTATCTACCCCACAGACTTGTTGTGAGGATTCAATGGGTTAATATTTTAAAGTAGTTGGAGTAGTGCTTGGCACATGGGAAGTGCAAGATAAGTGTTTGTTAAATAAAAACAAATGATCTTTTGAGGGTGATGAAAATATTCTATATCTTTATTGTGGTTTCATTGATCGTATAAAACTGTCAAAATGCATTGGACCATATACTTTAAATGGATGAGTTGTGATAAATATACCTCAATGAAGGTATTCATTGAACCATTTACTTTAAATGGATGGGTTGTAATAAATTATACCTCAATGAAGTTGATAAACACATTAGCACTCTCTCCAGAACACAGAATAAAATCATAGCCAACCATACAAGGTAAGAGCATGTGAACAATGGTGAATGAACACCGTGCTACAAGGCACCTCTTCCCAGGGCCACTACTGAGTGTACATTCTGATCTGTGGCTGTGTTTGGCTCCCTGTCCCCTTCCTTTTTCATCCAGATCAGGATTTTTTTTTTTTTTTTAACTTTTTCAGCTCATGCCCTCTTAGGATAAACATACAAAGCCTATGTCCCTGGAGATTCTGATATACTTCCTTATACAAAGCTAGGAGTGGGGAGGGTCTATTTGATAAACACTCTGTCTTTGGTGTCTTTCCCGTAGTCAAGATGGTATTGAGCCTTACTTTCTAGAGTTGGTTGTATGAAAATAAGATTTCTTCCCTAAAATATAAAATAATATCAGCTACACTAATTAAAACCACACCAGCTCCCAACACAGATTTTTGGGGGGAGCGGGGAGAGTCTCCTGCCTGTCCAGGGAGGGAATTGGGCAGCTAGTGACAAAAGGTAGTACTTAGAAGCAAGCCACAAGATGAAGGGCAAGGGTGTGCACTGGCAATGTCACCCAGGGGTTCCAGAGAGTGGCCAGGAGCATGTAGCACTCAGCCGGCTTGGGAGCGCCGGGCTGGACACTGAGAAGCAGGGGCTCAGTTCTGTCTCTGTGACTCCGACAGCTATGCAGCAAGACAGAGCACCCTCTCCAGAATGGAGGTTGTGCGGTTCAGTGAGGTGACATGCATAAACAGGCCAGCAATGAGTGAATCTTCTCTGCTGTCCTTAGACCAGGACCATCTCCAGGGCAGAGCTGCGTCTTATTTGTCTCCAGTGCCCAGCACAGTGCCTGACACAAGGTGAGAGTGCTCATTAACCTGGGAATGAGAAATGACTGTGGCTAGATCCACTCTACTGGGAGGTCTGCTTCGCGGCAGATGTCAACATAAGCCCAAACGGACAATGGCAGCTCCACAAAAGCAAATCAGAGTCTGCTCAAGAAAGCACAATGGGAATAATAATAATGATGGCAATGATAACAATCATGTAAAACTGGCATGATTAATTAGTGTAGAATTAATTCACAGTGGACACAGAAAGCAACATAGGAGTTAACACAGCGATTAAGACTGTGGGCCTGGAACAAGACAGCCAGATTCAAGCCTTGCTTCTGTACTGGGTAAACTTCAGCAAGTACTTCGCTTCTGAGCCTCAGTTTTCTTATCAATAAAATGGGGATAATACTGCACAGCTGTGTTGTGAGGATTTAGTAAGATAATACGTATGAAGAATTTAACACAATGCCTGATTTCAATAAGTGATCAATAAATGTGGGGCTACTAGACGCAAGTTTCTATTCTTGCAATTTGCAAGTTACGTCAATAAAATGGATTAGAGTTTTAAGACTAAGGATTTAAACAGCTGATTGTCAGAACAAAGGAAAAAGTAAGTCTCTATTATACTTTCGTGCTATTAAAAATTAAACTACCACCAAGCTATTGTTTTCTTCTTGGCTACGTCTCATGTAAAAGTGCATTCTCTGGAGCCAGACTGCCTGAGTCTGAATCCTAACTCTGCCAATTTAAACTGCGCTACCTTGGGCAAATCATTTACCCTTCCTAAGCCTCAGTTTCCCTATCTGTATAATGAGATGAAAACAGCACTGACATGCAGGACAGTGGTCATCCTTGGGTTGGAGGGAAACTGACTAGAACAGGGTAAAAGAAGAGATTCTGAGGGGGTCAGTAATATTTTGTTTTGATATGTGGGTGGTTACATGTGTATGTTCACTGTGTAAAAACTCAACTAGCTGTACATTTAGTGGGTTTTTTTGTGTTGGTCTGGTTTTTGAGAGATGAGGTCTTGCTGTGTTGCCCTGGCTGGACTTGAACTCTGGCTCAAGTGATCCTCCCACCTCAGCCTCCTGAGCAGCTGGCACTACAGATGCATGCCACTGTGCCTGGCTCTAACTATACATTTAGGATGGGTGCATCTTTCCCTCACATTTCAAGACAATGTTTAAAAAAAAAATGGACTTCATCAGATTGTTTGGGCAATTAAATGAGCTAATATATGTGTAATACCTAGGATAATGTCTAGTATATCATAAGCACTAGGTATTAGTTATTATTGTAAAAAAATCAAGATAGCAACAATTCTACAAAAAAAAAAAAAAAGTGAGTCAACTGAGATTGTATTTCCCTGTCAGAAAATGTGTTTGTGAAGGCAGACAGCTCCAGGACACACCTGCTTCTTAGTCTGCACTGCCTCCCTTCAGGGAAGAGCAAAGCCGCAACATTATTGGGGTCCTTCTGAGATGTCTTTGCAGTCCTGAGGAGGAGCATGAGTCAGGTAGACTGGGCTTGGGATTTTATCTTCCTCAACTCCTAGTTACACGACCCAGGATAAATGATTAATCCTAGCTGAACCTCAATTTCTTCATCCATAAAATGGGTCTATAACCATTTGTTACACAGGGTTGTGACAGGATTAAGTAAAAAACTCCCTTCTGGGGTGACGCCCAAAGCCAGTAAGCATCATCTACTCTCTTATGGACACTTTGCTCTGAGAGTGCACAGCGTCCTCATGAGTTTATTATCAGGCTTACAACGTGCTTTGCATTTGTTCAAACTAAGTCTGGTATAAGTTGATCCCTCTGTGAGGGGGTCACAACTGATGTGGCTCCTGACATTACACTATCTGTCCCCTATACATATGACTTCTTGGCAGTTTTTTTTTTTTTTTTTTTTTTTTTTGAGACAGAGTCTCACTCTGTTGCCCGGGCTAGAGTGCAGTGGTGTGATCTTGGCTCACTGCAACCTCTGCCTCCCGGGTTCAAGCGATTCTCCTGCCTCAGCCTCCCAAGCAGCTGGGACTATAGGTGTGCGCCACCACGCTCAGCTATTTTTTTAATTTTTAATAGAGATGGGGTTTCACCATATTGGCCAGGCTGGTCTCAAACTCCAGGGAGAGAATATGGCTAAAATTAAACCAAAAATTACATCTCAATAGCTTCTTAATCAAAACTTTATTCTAAATGACTGTTGCTGGGTTCCAGGCAGGTGCCTTGATAGGGTGTGGCTCTGTGTTCCCACCCAAATCTCATGTTCTATTGTAATTCCCAGTGTTGGAGGAGGGGCCTGGTGGGAGGTGACTGGATCACGGGGCCTGATTTCCCCCTTGCTGTTCTTGTGATGGTGAGTTCTCACAAGATCTGGTTGTTTGAAAGTGTATAGTATTTCCCTCTCTCTTCTTCCTGCCAGCCATGTAGGATGTGCCAGCTTCCCCTTCGCCTTCTACCATGGTTGTAAGTTTCCTGGGGCCTACCCAGCCATGCTTCCTGTACAGCCTGCAGAACCAGGAGCCAATTAAACCTCTTTTCTTTATAAATTGCCCAGTCTCAGGTAGTTCTTTATAGCAGTGTGAGAACAGACTAATCCATGCCTCTCTTCTCCAACTACACTCCTATGGCTACATATCAGTCCAAGCCACAGCCAGTGGTAAACAGGCCTGTGTGTATCAGGAACTGTGTGGCACACTCTGCATCCATTATCTTACTGACACACGCAACGACAAACTTATAGCCACTAGCTGTTGTGTTCTTCCCATAGCCCAAGTCTTTACATGTATCATTTAATGTAATCCCCATGAAGTCCCTGTGGAGAGAGATGGATACTGAGGGCCAGAGTGGTAAAATAATGCATTCAGAGTCACACAGCTAAGCAGCATTGGCTCTAGGCATTGAGATGAACAGCAATACCTTTGTACTACCCAAGGCATGGCATTATTTGCTCCGACCCATTGTTTCAATCAAGAAACATATTGAGCAACTAACATAACAGGCACATACTAGATGAATCATTTGTTAGGCACATACTAGATGAATCAAGCCCTTAAGTGTTTTAACACCTGGTCCAGACTCCACTAAAATTACCAGGGAGGGGAAGGTTTCCTACAGAATCATACCCATTTGATGGATGAGGAAACTGAGGCTAGAGATTAAATAATCTGCCTGGGTTCTTACAACTGGATGCATCAGAGAAAGGATTTGAATCTGGGTTCCATGAGCCAGTGTTCTTTCCACTACACAGCATGCACAAAATGCACACAAATGCATGCGCATATATATGAGTATATAACAAAGAACAGCATGGGAAGCTGGTGGCCTCCTAGGAGGAAAGAAAGGAGAAATAAGAGGGAAAGTGGATAGGACAGGAAAGGAAAGGCAAACATTCAGGTATTCTAAACTCTTTATTCCCTCCTGAAATCTCAGATACACACAGAGGGAAGAGTGACATTTTCCTTCCCTTCCTCATGCCCCAAAGGTCACCAAGCTGCCAAGCAGTTGATGAACGTAATGGCTTTTCTTTGGAGCCAAGAGTCACTGATTTGCTCCTTCCTGCTCCACAAAATTAAAAATCTAAGCCTGACAGTTCAGAGGAGTACTGAAAACACCGCTGGAATTTCCCAGTGTGCTTTAAACAGAAACAGAAGCTTGGCAGGGGAGGGAAGTGGTGTAAGCACCTCCCAGGTCAGGCCAAATCCACCCCTCACAAGGTAATAGGCACTGACTCTAATTAACAAGTCCAGAGATTCTCAAGCCAGGTCAGCAAAGGGGTCCTTTCTTCAATGGCCACTTTCCTGGCCATTGATCCACTGGGTGTTCATTCACTCACCCATTTGGTGCATCATGTATGGGGCAGTCATTCATGTCAACTTTACGCTAGGTCTTAGGGACACAGAGACAATTAAATCATCATCTCTGAACTCCAGCAGCTCCCCGCCTCTCTTTGTGGACGGGCTGTGGGTAGATCTGAGAAAGGCCATGGTAGTGTGCAGCAGAGGAGACTTCTCTCCAGTGGACCATCCCCAGTCACCCACCAGCTCCATTCTCTCCCCTACATGGTCCTGGGTCCAGGCTGGGGTCCTGGCCTTTTCACTTAACAGGTAGGCAGCTTCAGGCAAGGCACTCAGCCTTCTCTGGCATCAGTTTCCCTCACTGTGAGCCAGAATCATGCTCCTTACCTTTAGGGTTGCTGGAAAGACTGGGGGAGACACTGGGAACACGTGTTTCAGACAGAGTCCACTACTGAGCAGAAGCTTGGTCAGTGCCAGCTGGCCCCAATCTGGGAGCTGGGTTCTGCCACTTCTCCTAGCAGTTCACTCTAGAAGCCTACCCCAATACAGAACCTCCATCCAGCCTGGCCTCCGCTCCACCATCCAGAATGGAGGGGTGAGCCCACTCATACTCTGACTGCTGGTGTTTTGTTTCAAACTGAAGCAGGCTTCTCACTGCTGCAGACTCAGTTTCCTCACGTGTAAAAAGAGGACAAAAAAGGTGTCAACATCTTTCCCCACAGGTGCAAAGCACAAACATGCGATGGGACAACAGAGCCCTCCATAAGACGGGAAGCATGGCCCAGATATAGCTCGCCACATTACTGCTGCCCCACTAGATCCTGCTCTTCTAGAAAACCCTCCTGACTACTCCTATCCCACCTCAAGTTGTCATCTCTAAACCCCAAGCCAAGGACAGCAGACAACAGATTCTTGGGCCCGCAATTAAAGTGTGTTTAGTGATATTTCCTGTGCACATCACTTTTCCCTTAAAATAACTGCTTTAACCTTATACTATTCACATACACTGCAGTAACGCTTACCACTGGTACCTGTAAAGCACTGTTGAGTTTTTAAACATACCATAGTTTGTATTTTACTGTATTTTAGAATATATTATTTTAAAATATCCTTAAAGCAACCTCCTGAAATGAGAATTATTATTCACGTTTTACAGAAGAACAACCTGAAGCTCCAAGAGGTATAGTAACTTGCCGCAGGTCCAAAAGTAACAGAGGTAAGATTTGAGTGTGGGACTACCTGACCCCAAAGCCTGGTGCCTTTCTCCTCGCTGTGCAGCCTCCTCCACCAGGCACAGACCTGGTGCTGAGCAAATACTGAGTGTAAGGCCGATAGCCTCGCCAGCAGCCGGATGGACAATACTCACCCCCTCCACATCTGATAACACGTACACTGAGGACAGTGGCCACGTCACACATCTCTTGTGACCTCCCGGTACAGACTTACTGGAGTGCTGAAACACAATGGCACGCAAGCCCTAATAGTAGGCCCAGTATAATAGTTTTCTTTTGTACACGCTAAACCGCTTCACGCAATGAAAGAACTATGTTTCAATCACGCTCCTCCTAATTATTAGCGGTGTGACTTTGGACAAGTTACTTAACCACTCTGTGCCTATATTTCATCATCTGTAAAATAAGACCCCCGCTACCAGAGCGCAGATGCATTATGAAAATTAAATAAGTGTAAGGTATCTGGCCATAGTTCAAAATAATATCCATCCAAATTAAAACAATAGAACTTGAATTTAAGAGTTTCACTGGGAGTGTAAGGGGATGTTGATTCCCTAGTCACCAAATGGTTTGGAGTCACCCTATCATAAAAATAGGACCTCATTCCTTCCACACAACTGCCACTTGCCATCATTCATTCATCACTAAGCACCGCAAAGCCCGGCTCCCATCTCCACCTGCCTTTTATTTGAAATGTCAATTTTTAAAGAGTGGAGAGTTTGGAAACCCAATTTAACAAGCACGCTGAAACATTGTTTATTGCCCCCATAAACATGGCTTAGTGAGAATTACGGACTTAATCAGAGTGAACTTATCTTGCGGTGAAAAGGAACACTTTAAATTTCAGAAATGGCACCTTCACTGTGAAAATCTCTTAACTTTTCAAACAAACTACAGGGGGTCTTAAACATATGGGCAGTAAAGGGGGAGCCATTACTTTGATTTGTCCTACCCAAGAGCCAAAGAGCCCTCACAGTCCTTAACAACTTTAAGATCTAGGAAAAATATTTGGAAAATCATATTCAGGAGACTTGTCTCCAAAAGCACCCAAAAGATCTGCAGAGTGAGAAGTGAGACTTGTATAGTTGCTCTTGGGGTTATCCAAAAGCATGGGCCCTGGGGTCATTAGAACAGGGGCTATTTAATAAGCAGCAGCAGTGAAAAAGTGCACCCCTCTTCCTATGAGTAAGATTAAACATTTAGCAATAGGTAATATTTTGCTGACCTGCTTTTCAGAAGAGAGGTGCTACACAAATCCAGAAGGCTGCTAAATGGTTTGTGTGGGTCTTCTTTATTTATAAACCCCCTCCCCACTGCTGAGGATGAGGTCCTGTGAACCCCAGCTTCCCAATCCGAGGCTTCATTAATGCTGCTCTGATCATTCCAGGGAAGGTTTTCATAAAGATGCCCCCATCTTGCAGAGAACGGGCTGCCAGAGGCAGGAAAGGCAATAGATATAAAATTTTATTATTTCAATGCCCCAGTAGCAGCCAGGAGGACTTAATGAAATTGCCAAGATTTACAATCTGAAATAGCTATTGCACAGACAGATACGGTTAAGGGAGCGGTGCCCTCTGACCTTTCAACCCTTTGATCTTCACTCGGCAGGTGGCCTGGAGCCCCCTCCTGGGCATCTTCCCTCTCTTCCGACACTGCCGAACCTTGATGTGCAATAAGCCTGACCCTACACAGGTGACTCTCCCAGCGCTTATCACCAGCAGCTGCTGCTAATGGCACGGCCAAAATCACTCCGAGGCGGGGGAGGGAAATATGACGTGCAGTGTCCAAATGGTGCTGCAACGAGGCTCAATAATTCATCCCCAAGTCTAGTTGGGCAGCAGTGCGTAATGATGTCATTACCCAAAACTGTCCTTAGAAAATGGAACTCTGGTCTCCCCTGATTTATACTTTGAGTTGGAAAAGGAAAAAAAAAAAAATCACCTTTTAAAACTCAGTCACAAATCTCAAAAAAAAAAAAACAAAAAAAAAAAACAAAAAAACAAAAAAAAACCCAACCTCAAAGTCCCAAATGCATCTCTCAGAACTTCCCCAAAACCATGTGCAGCAAATTTATACCAGCGAAAATCTAAACAATTTTTGGAAACCTAAAATTGACTGTTTTCAGTTCCATGAAATTTCATTTAAAAAACCCCATATGCCAAAATGTCCAAATTCTCTTATTTTTAAAAATTGGGATGACATCCAAAAATCATAGCTATCTTTTTCTTTCTTTTTTTTTTCCCCTTCTTCTAAAGCTAGGGATGGGTAGTGTGCATATGTACTTATCAAGCTTCATAATTTAACCCATTCGGTCAGCACAAAATATTTGCAGTCAAATGCTGAAGAGGGAGGATATAAATTTATTACCACTGGATCTTCTGAAAACAATTGACTCCTAGGCACCAAGGTTTAACAGACATTTTATTTGGCTAAGGAAGTATCCAGGAGTCTAGGCACAACTCCAGTCTGCACCTTTTAGCTTTTGTCAATATTCGGATTTATGGAGGGAAGGATTTTAGGCAGGACACATAAACCACTCTCAGGGATGTTGGTAACTTTCAACCACAAAACAACACTCTAGGGTCACTGTTCATCATACTTCAGAAAAGCCCCGAGCCAATGCCTTTGTTTCTAAACAAACACAGAATGGTGGTCCCAAGCTTTACCTGCAAAGGCCTGAACTTAGATTATAAATGTATGAATCCGGCTGGGTGCGGTGGCTCATGCCTGTAATCCTAGCACTTTGGGAGGTGGAGGCAGGCAGATCACAAGGTCGGGAGATTGAGACCATCCTGTCTAACACATTGAAACCCCGTCCCTACTAAAAATACAAGAAATTAACTGGGTGTGGTGGCACACACCTGTAGTCCCAGCTACTTGGGAGGCTGAGGCAGGAGAATTGCTTGAACCTGGGAGTCGGAGGTTGCAGTCAGCTGAGACTGCGCCACTGCACTCCAGCCTGAGTGACAGAATAAGACTCCGTCTCAAAAAAAAAAAAAAGTCTGAATCCAATAGCCAAAGAAAAAACCTACTTCTGTAGCCTAAACAGCATATATCTTAAATATCCAACTTTAAGTTCATCTTGAAATCAGCTGAGAATCAAATAATATGTAAAGAGAGATCTACAGACCCCATTTTTAATCACACTTTTCTCTCTGGATGTTTAACTTTAGTACAGAGAGTAGTGTGTGGAGAAATTAGTTTAGCAGGGAGAAAGAAAGGCATACTACATCACAGAACACTTTGTACAAAACTATTGTTAAGCTATCTTCTTGAGATGCCTATTGGAAATATTTTATTAACAATAATAGCTACCAGTGGGTGATGGCCTAGTAATGTTCACGGCACTTTGGTCATGTTATTTCTAATTGTCACCACTTTATGGCAGGTGCTCTCATTTTGCTGATGGGGATGTTAAGGCACACACCCACAGACACTCAGTGACTTGCCCAAATTACAGAGAGATAAATGGCAGAGCTGGGATTCAAACTCAGGTTCACTGCCTGCTCAAAAAGCCCAGGGTCCAGCCACATTTTCCCCGACAAAAGCAAAACAAAAACAAACAGAACAACAACATGCATTAATTTGTGCAGAAAAGCCAGATTTCAGCTTGCTTACACATAACCCCGGCCCATTTAATGGCCTTCCAAATCAATTATTTTAGGTCATTAAGAGGAAGTTTAATTTGGTTGACAAACACCCCTACTGTGGTGACCTCACATATCAACAACAAATGTCTCATGGTTGCAAATCCATACCATGAGTCGGCTGAGCATGGTGTTAAACAAAACCACATGCGCCTACATTTCAAGTGGGATTTGTCTAGGCCAAGGGTATGGCTCTTCAATCATCACACTGCTGGTCTCTGAGCTCTCACAATGGCCCCGCCCCTAATCACTTGCAAGGAGTTTATGAAGTCAACAGTCCCATGTGGCTGGGCTCAGTTAAAAAGTAAGTTTAAGCTAGTATCAGTCTAGAAAAAGTCACTCATTAGAAAAATAAAAACACAGGCTGAAAAAGGAGGGCAGAGTCAATCTTAGGTAGATAAGTCTTTTAGCTTTCTTTTTAAGGAAGGTATATCAATTCTACACCTGTATAATACTGACAATCACTTCCATTTCTTTGGCAACCACTATGTGTCAGGCACCAATCTGAGTGTTTTCATGTACCTTCTTATTTACTCTTTACTGAAAACTCCTATGAAATGGGGTGTCTACCTATTTTACCAGTGAGGAGTCTGGGGCTCCAAGAGGCACCTTTAACATACCTATCTGCAAAACAGGGGCACCTCTCTCAAAGTGGTGGCAATTAGAAATTATACGGCCAAAGTGCCATGCACATTAGTACCAGACCCTCATTCAATGGTCAAGATTATTATGTATAGGTATTTCCAACAGGCATCTCTTAAGAGGATAGCATAACAGCAGTTTTATGCAAACTGCTCAGCCTCCAGAGTAGCTGGGACTACAGGCGCATGCCACCACGCCCGACTAATTTTTGTATTTTTAGTAGAGACAGGGTTTCACCATGTTGGCCAGGCTGGTCTCAAACTCCTGACCTCAGGTGATCCACCTGCCTCGGCCTCCCAAAGTGCTGGCATTACAGGAGTGAGCCACTGTGTCCGGCCAACCATACCCTTTTCCCCTGAGAAACGGATTTCCAATTTAAACAAAGGAGTTTGTTTAGGTTGGGCATGGTGGTACATGCCTGTAGTCCCAGCTACTCAGAACGCTGAGGCAGAATAATCACTTGCATCCAGGAGGTGGAGGATGCAGTGAGCTGAGATTGTGCCACTGCACTCCAGCCCGGGTGACAAAGCAAGAATCTCTCACAAAAAAAAAAACAAAAACAAAAACAAAAAAAAACAACAGGAGCTTGTTTGAAGTGACCTAGTAGTGGTGAAACTAGAATATGAACCCAGGTCCATATGACTCCAGTGTCCAAGAGCTCTCTGTTACACAGTCCCCCTGCTCACTGCCCATTGCTCCTTACCTCAATCTGGCAAGAATTTGACTCATTTAAGCTTCTCTTGGTAACAACTTACAAACTTTAAGTTTTCTCTGAAGCCAGTGTTTACATTGCTAAATGCAACCTATACATAATGACATAAATGATGATAGGAAAACACAAAAACGAAAGCATCAATGATGGTTTCACATTTTCTACTGGGATTCTCCTCATCATTACTGAGTTTTTCTCATCTGTAACAGAGGGCTATTCCATTTCACATGAGAATGTTTCCATCATGACAAATTAGATTGAAAATGTACTGAGTACAAGAGATACTTAACTCTGCCAGAAGTACTTGTTCCCTTTCATTACATAAATTACTACTAAAGCTTTAAATTGTTTCATATTAACTAATTCCAACATTAGGATAAGTGGAATTTAAGATTCATGCTCATTTTAAAAGCAAATGCTTACTGTGAAGAGGAGACAGCTTCTAAGGGAAATTCATCCACTCAATCCAGGGCTTTCCTCAAGGCCTAAGGTGAGCAGAGCCTGCTACATTTGCAGTATGAACCTTCTGGATGGAACAAGACTTATACGTGATGACTGTATGTGAGAACACACAGCATGCTAAGGAAATTCCAGGGCCAAGCCACTGTTCAATTACCTTTTTCTTTACAAAATAAAGCAATCTCCATCCAGGGTTTCACTGATTTAAACTTTGCCTCTTATTTTTATACTACTAACAAGGAAGATGAATGTTTGGCACAGTAGTTCTAAAAAGCTCTTCATGTTTGATTTAATTGAATAAACTATATCAGTTAATTCTCACAACTCTTTGATATGGATAATATCAATTTAATTTTACAGATAAGAGAGTGGTGACTTGACGAGGCCAAGTAACCAGGTCCCAGTCACAAGTATACTCAGAGCTTGTTTCTGGAGGAGTATGGGGCTGCCAACTGCAAGCCCTCCTTTCCCCTTCTCACCACAATCCCCAGTGCACAGCACTGAGAAGGAAAAGCCCAGGACAGGTGGGGAACTCTGCCCAGGAGTGGGATGGCACAGGCATAATCTACATGGCCCGATGAGAGGGTACACAGAGCAGAGGCTCTGGGGGCTGAAAAATCCCTTATAGCTGAAGGCCTGGGTACAGATTACAGTCATCCCTCAGTATCTGAGGGGGATTGGTTCCAGCGCACCTACGGATACCAACATCTGCAGATGCTCAAGTCTCTGATATAAAATGGTATAATGTTTGCATATAACCAATGTACATATTCCTGTATACTTTAAATTATCTCTAGATTACTTATAATACCTAACACAATGTAAATGTTAAATAGTTGTGATACTGTATATAACATTTATGCAAATATTATACAAGAGCCAATACTGTATTGGCTTTTTAATTTATATTCTTTTCTATTGTTTTTTTTTCCCCAAATATTTTTGATCTGTGGTTGGTTGAATCTGTGCACATGGGAACTGTGGATGCAGAGGGCTGACTCTATTTTACCTCTCAGAGCCTCAGCTTCACCATCTGCAAGTATGGATATCTCCTACTTCACAGAGAGAGTCGGAGGAATGCTCAAACATGAAAACAGGTCAAGTCCTCAGCACAGTGGTTGGCAAGTACTCAAAAAATGTTAAAGTCGCCTCCAAACTTTTCCCTTTCTTGCCATGAACCTATGAATGAAACTACCAGGTGAGATTTTTCATGCAAATATCACCTTTTATTTCATGTTATTTTGAGACAGGGTCTTTCTCTGTCACCCAGGCTGGAATGCAATGGTGCAATTATGGCTCACTGCAGCCTCGAACTCCTGGGCGTGGCTTGAGTGATCCTCTTGCCTCAGCCTTCTAAGTAGCTGGGACTACAGCTGCATGTCACCATACCTGGATAAAAATTTTTTTTTTTTAATTTTATGTAGAGATGAGGTCTTATGGTGTTGCCCCGACTGTTTTTTAATAAATCAAGAATATGATCACTTGGCACTAACAAATGTCACATGGAACATGTCTATTCCTGTGATGACACATATACAAGTCACCATTTATACCTGGATGTAACTATGGCTCAGAATTTTTTCATCAATTGCAGCGCTAACAAATGTGAACTACATCTTACTTCTGTCTACATGTGGACTCCTGCAAAGAAGCAAAATGGTACAATGGTAAACAAGAAACACTCTTCTTTATTCTGTTTAAAAATAAATATCCCAAAAAAAAAAAAAAAGAGAGAGAGAGAAAGGAACAAAGCATGAAAGACTTTCTATGCCAGGGGAAAAATGAAAAGAAAAAACTAGTTAAAATAGTGCCAACTCAATTGACAGAAACTCCAGTTCTTTGAAATGCAAAGGAAAAAAAAACCCATTACTTTCCCCTTGCCTGTAAATAAGTGAATCCTATTATTTTGTGTAAAAGCTCCATAGTTAAATCGGGAACCTCACTGTAGACACAGACAAATGGGGCCTCTGGATCCCAGAGCCCAAGATCAGCTTTGATTTGGTACCTGGATGCTTTCCTCCGAATGGCGGCTCAGTGCTGTTTTAAGCACTTGTATATTTGCAAAACTAGGCTTCTACAGACCCACGGCTAACCCTTCCTAGACAAATGATGGTGAAAGGAGCAGAATGCCAGGAGCTCCCCATGCGCCCATCACATGCCTCTTGAAATTCCACTGGAGGGGAGAAGCAGTTGGGGGCCTGCCAACTGGTCCCTGGGTCTCACTGCCCCTGCTCCTACTGCCTTGAACTACCACTTAGTATATAAAATAAATTCATACCCTTAAACTGAGGTGCAGAAAGAAAAGCTAATTCATAAAATGTACTTGAAAACAGAGAAGAAAAGACACAATCTAGTAAAAGTGGTGCTTAAAAGTTTGAAGAAAGCCATCACTACCAACACCTCCGTCACAGCTTGGTAGCAAAGGAACCATTTAGAAGCTCAGATTTGGGACACTGACCCATCTGAATTTTATGTACATGTTTTCGGTGTGCAATTTCCTTAAGAATTACCTTGATCTTTGCAAATATCAATTTACTTTATTAACGCGGTTAAGTGATTTCTAAGCATTTTATATGGAAGGACTGTGTTTCTAGTGGCCCAGAAGGAGAAGGCCTGACCATGTCCCTCCTCTATTTACACCCTTCAATGGCTCTCCATTGCCCTATAAAGTTCAAACTCTTTACTGCAGCTTCCAAGGCCCTGGATGGGCTGGCCCCAGCCTGCCTACCTCAGCTTATGCTCCTGTCAGAGGCTGAACTACTCATACCTCCTGGAAAGCCCCCTTTGCCTACACCTAAGTCTTTGCAGATGCTACTCTCTATTTCCTGGTTTACCTAATTCTTATATTTACCTGCTAGGTTTCAGTGTGGGCATTCTCTTCTCTGAGAAGCATTATTCTCAAGGCTAGTGTCAGTGTCTCTCCTCCCAGAGCTTACAGCATCCCAAACTCACTACAATTGCTTTATATTTTTCTGCATCTGGTCTAGACAAAACCCTGTGAAGGTGGAGATTATATCACATTCACCATTTTTATACAGAGCTCCTAGTATAAACATGGTGCCTGGTTCACAGAAGGCTCTCAGAACTCTGCTGTGGAAAGGAATGTATACTGTGTCCCCACCGCATGCCAGACACTGGGATATGCTGTCCATATACAGGACTCCACTCTTAGAGGGAGAAAGTAAGATACAGAAAGACGAAGTATCATGGCTGGAGTTAGCACAGCAGGGAAGTGGTCAAGTAGGGGTGTGGAAGTACATTTGTCAAATTCTACAGAAGTGTCACTCCCAAGCCTGGTACGCGCCTTTGCATTGCAGACCAGGAACAAACGAGGCAGGCACAAACCAATTGGGTTGAAACTGTCTTTCCCTAGGATATGAGGATGATGATCCTGGGAACCCAAGAGCTCCTAAAATACAGTTTCAAAGCCATCAACTTAACAATGGAAATGGATTGAAGGCCACTGAAGAAGTAAAACCAGCAAGGATTGCTGACTTCTGTTGAGCTCTTTATGTGCAGGTACTGTGCTGGGCATCTGATAGGCATTATCTCCCTGGACCCTCCCAATGATCCCATAAGGTACACACAGCCATTATCCTCAGTTTACAGGTGAAAAAACAGACTCAAAGGTCAATTACCTTGCCCATGATCACGTGAGCAGGAAGCAGGGGTGCCACATTCTAATTGCTCTACTTCACTGTCCCTGTGCACGGGTGGAGCTTCATTTACAAGCCACCTGAGCCTCTGTCTGGAACTGTCACTGATGTCACCTTTCCCTTCTCATTCCTGACCATCCCACCACTGAGAATGATAGAAAATACCTTCTGGATACATCCTTCCTGTCACTCTGAGGTCTGTACACACAGCATTGTTTGTTAGGCTTGGGGAGGAAGGTCTTCAATTATCAAACAGGAGAAGCACCATCAACCAGGCATGACCTGGCACCTGCTACCAGAGATGGCACAGAAGAGGGGCTGCATAAATGCCTCTTGAGCTAAATTGAGATCACTTGAATGAAAGGACAGTCACTGTGGAATCTGGCCGTGTTTTGGGATTTCCTAGCTGCCAGCTAACACGATCATCCTCTCCAAGAAGAAACTAGGTCTATGCCAATACCCTTGGCTATTCTGCTAACATGCCACTAGCCTCAGATTGCTTAAATGAGAGAGAGACTATAAACAGGCAGAAGGAGAGAGAAGAATGGTGATCAGGTATACACTTGTCACTTTGGGAGGAAGGTGGACTCTGTAAGGTGACTAGGTTACCTTATGGCATCCTGCAAGTGCATGAACCAGAATTAGGTCTTTCCCCAAAATAACCTTTTTAAAAATAAGAATGCAAGTTTGTAATTTATATTTCTTTTTGTGCAACAAATTTGAGTGTCATAAAAATGGTTAAAAAGTCTTCCTATGGTAGCTTTTTCTAAACTTTTATGAACATCTGCCACATTCATTTGAAGTTTAAAAAATTCTGGCACATATGCAAAGGCATAATAAGGTGCCTATAGCTTTCAAGAAAAAATAACAAGACAGTCAAAAATAAGCCTTTTGCTGAATTGCCAGTAAGAAAACTAGTGTAGCAAGAAGAGATAGGCCTTCCTGAGCACCTTCCTTAAAGAGCTTTCCTTTGGCCCCAGGTCTGAGCTGGAGGTTCCTGCAGGAAACTGAAAGGGAAGCATCCCTTTCACCTGAAGGGTACAACTGAATTAGATAAACTCAATCAGAAAGCACAACTGGGAATCTCAGCTGAAATTCAAGAGAGGAGGTCAGGAGACTGAATTCTAAGATTTGGTAGTTCACGGCTGCCTTACGCACCCAGTAAACACTTCTTTGTTCAGAAAGTGTCTTGGTTGGTTTCAAGAGTGGGGCAACTCCCATTTTTGTTTTTATTTTTGTGCTGACTACACAGGAGTTCAGCACAGAAAACTCCTCCCCTGTCAATCGATGGGGCTAAGATCTATGTTGGCCAGTGCTTCCTGAGCCTTCTCCCTTAACGCCCTTCAAAGGCTCAACAGAAGAGACCTGCACCCATTCATGTAAGTGCAAAACTCTGTCTCAAGTTTCAGTTGCAAAATGTATGCATATTTTACACTGCATGTTTTACTACAAAAGGCCTTATTTTAAATTACTTACAATTATATAAAAAGTAAAAAATTTACTTCTCCCACCTCTAAGTAAAATTATGGCATTGGGTTGCCTGAAAACAGTGATGCCTATTAGAGGGCTTCTAAATGTGCTCCAGATCACAGCTTTCCAAGCATTCACTCAGCACTTCTTTTCAGAAAGCATGTGCTCAAAGAATACCACCTGTGTGGTATCCAGCTAGGTGCTGAGGACACCACAGTGAATGAATGATGCACAGTCCTTGTTCCCAAAGAACTCATGCTCCAGGGGATGATGGAGAGGGACAAAGAAGCAAACAGCTATTATTCAGAGCAAGAGACACCATAAGTGAAAGGAGACAACAAAACAGGAGGGCTCCTTGGAATGGTGGAGAAGGGCAGGGCTGATGCATGCAGAGGGGTGGGAATGTGGATATGCTTAGGGATCAGCAAGAGCATGGGCTAACATGGGACAGTGACTGGGCAGAAGTGGAAAGACTGTGCAGAACCCAGGGACGCAGGGGAGGCTGGAAGGCTCCTTCACAAGCATTATGTGGCCCATGGTTATCCAGTGACTAGCTGGAGGGCAACGCATGCAACATTATGACGATGTACTGAACTTTCTATTCTTCTCTATACCTCCAGGACCTAGCAAAATGCTTGGAACATAAGAGGCCCTCATGTTGTTTATCAAATGAATAAGGCTTTTGCAAGAATCCAAGAAGGCAAAGTGTCAATGAAGGCAGTGAGGAAAGAACAGGGAGAGAGGTTTCAGAGCTTTGTGAAAATTTAGAGAGGACAAGGAAGAAGAGCATTCAGCCATGTCAGCCACGATGAGTGTGTCCTACTTGGGTGCTGTTGAAGGCAGTGATACCATTTACAGGGACCAGGAACACAGGAAAGGGAGTGGAGTGGCTTAGAGAGACAGAGAGAGAGAGAGAGAGAGAGAGAGAGAGAGAGTGTGTGTGTGTGTGTGTGTGTGTGTGTGTGTGTAATAAATTGTTTGGGGAAGACTGGGGGAGACATCTGTAGTACATTCAGGTGAAATCCAATTGGCACTTGAAACTTGGGACCTAAAGTTCAGAGAGAGGCAGACCAGCGCTGGAATCCCAGCTGAGTCACTGACATTGACCAGGTAGCTGAAGCAAAAGGCCTTAAACAAGGTGACTAGAGGGCAAGTAGAAAAGAAGAGAAAGACACAACCAGAAACTTGGAGAATGCTGAGGCGTTGGGACATAAAAAGGAGTCTGAAAAAGCCTGTGCTGGAGCAGTCTGGAAGGCAGGAGGAGAGGCAGGCGGGAGGGAACTGTGGACTCTGATAGACCAAATAGTCGTTATATTAGTGTTTCAAACTCTACAGCAATTGGCACTAACAGTTCATTGGAAAGCATTCACTTTGAATTTCAATTTTTCACACAGGAGCTTTGAATAGACCCCCCAAACTTGACAAACAAAGGTAAAACACAGAAGAAATCTCTTCAATCTGATCTAAATACATCATCCCAGATAGTCCATAAACTGTGTACTGTATGTGCTTAGGGCTGGGTGATGACAAGGAGGAACTGTTAACAGAATGTAGGAGCCACATGGCCGGCCTGTCAAATTAGAAATTTGAGCAGATTTCTGTGGTCTATTTTGATCAAGATTCTCAATGTCAAACAAACAGGTTTTTCGATAACCAACTTCTTTCATTTTTGTAAGCACAATAGCACAGTGTGCAACAGTTAGTGAAGCAGGTGGTCCTCGTCGACGTGAAATGAAGGGAACAGAAGAAGAGAAGTAGCACTTCCTTCAAGACATGCAAAGCACCACCGCAGACGGACATGGCTGTAGATTTTCCCTCTGAGAGCTTATCTCCTGTGCAACACAGGCAAGCCCCCTCCCCATGCCTCATTTTGCTCTAGCACAAATTAAAGCTCTCTCCTGAGGAGGAAAGGGCTTAGGAGTACTTGTCTACAAACTAATGACACTTACAAAAGCACAGAAAAGTCCTTTAAAAGAATTGCTATCTAATTGGTACAGCCATACAGAAAGCAATCTGGCATCCGATGCATAGCTTTGACCAAGCATTTCTACTTTAGGGGTTCTAAGCTAAGGAAATGAGGAAAAATGCAGATAAAGCCTTATGCATAAAGATGTTCACTGAAATGCTATTTATAAGAGTGAAAAATTATAAACAACTTCAGCATCCAACAGTAGGAAAATGGTTAAGTTGTGGTATATCCAAATAGTGGGAATAATAGGTAACAAATTAAAAATTATTACTGAGAGTAGATAAGAACATGTAGAAATTCCCAAGCCATGGGAATTAAAGTCATAAAATTATAAAGCATATCAATTATGCATATTTATACAAAATGAATATTTAGAGAATAAAGACTAAAAGGAAACTAGTAAGATGCTAACAATGGTTCAATCTGGAATAATGGTAACATGGATAATTTTAATTTCCTTCCTCATGATTCTATATACATTTTATATCACATTTACTGCCATGAAGAATGCAATATTGCTATAGTGATTAGAATAAACATTTTGAAATGCAAATCATTTTCCTTCCCTCATTCAAACCCTTAAAGATCCCTTTCCTCCTGCCTCCTTGACTCTCACTCCCTCAACCCATGAAAATCCACAGTCTCCGGGCAAAGTGGGAAAACCTTGAAAACAGAGCCCAGTAAAAAGTGTCCAAGCTAAACGCCCAGCTCTGTGCACCTGGGAGGTGCTGCATCAGCATGCCCCCATGTGCAGAGCTGTGAGTCCTGAGACTGGTCTCTCCACCGCCACACAATGAAACAAAGCCCCAGGTAGAGCCAACTGGGGAAGAAAGAAGCCGACTTACCTCCATTAAACTTAAATGGATTCCTATGAGGTAGGGCATGGGAGCACTGTGAAGAGAAACAGAGACACACAGCTGCTTTAATGTCTGTTGCTTCTGACAGAAAATTACAGATGGTTCACTATTTGGAGAAAAACTGTTTTAATAAACGTATGCACAGTTACATTTCCTTTCACAACAAAAATCCTAATATGACATTTTGTTCCCAAGCCTAGAAACTTCAGAAGAATTTCAAAACGTGGGCAGCATTGGAAACAGCATGGGTAGCAGGAAGAGCATCAACCTTGGTATTAGCCCCTAAAGAGCAGCCCTGCAACTGCACAGCCTCAGTTGCCTCATCTCTAAAATGGAATCCTGGATTTGAGCCAGCAGGTTGTTATCAGAATCAAAGAAAATATTTGTTAAGTGATCAGCAGAGTTCTAATACAAATGGGAATGATTATTGCCATGATTACAACAGAAAAAGCAGTTAAGGTTGGATGAAGGGTATAATCTGTTTCAAAGAAGAGTATTTTATATTTGCTGCTTCCTCTGTCATCAAGAGATGTGATCTGTCCATTCTGATTGGACAAAGTACTTGGAAAGCTGCCAGCAAGCATCTCCTCCCCAGTTGTACACATGCCATCCCATGACATAATAATTCTGAAAGCCTCTGCCAACTGCTTCATTCACAGAGCCATGGGTTCCCTAAGTCAGTGACTGAGTAAAGGCATAATAACTCAACTCCGGTGGGTTTAAAACCTGGGCATTTTGGATACACTGGTTCTGCCTTTGGTTTTAGGGGTCATTGTGTGTGTGTGTGTGTGTGTGTGTGTGTGTGTGTGTGTGTGTGTACACATTATCATTAATGTTACCTACCAATAACAAATGTTCTAGACGTTATACGAGAAACTTTAAATTCTTCTAATCCACATAACAACCACACAGGGTAGATACAATACTCACTTTACAGAGAAGGGACTACACCTAAAGAGGTTATATCACTTACCTAATACCACAGAACAAAGTCAGTGGTAGACCTGGTATCTGACTCTGAAGTATGCATTCCTTCTCTTGCGCCACACTGACTTAGTGATATAGAACCTGAAATCCCCAAGCTCACTTCCCATGTAATGTTTTCCTTTGGGTTAGGTGAGGGAGGTCAAAGAATAGCAAGGAAGGGTGTGACTGGTAACTTTTCCATCTGTCTCTCCAGTAGGGGATCTATCCTATGAAATGTGCAGATGGTATTTTGTGAACCTAGAGAAAAGATACCTGACTCAGACTGGGGTGACCAGATACTTTTCTTCTGGGGAAGCTGGTAGAGTAGAGGCGGTTGGACAAAGATGACTCTTAGGGGACAAAGCTGGAGAAACAAGGAGTGGTGAGTAATGAGACAGGAGAGGTTTGCTTTCAGCTGAATACTAAGGAGTTCAGACTTTATCCTGAAAGCAATGGATAGGAAGGAAGGTTTCTAAACATCACATGTACATTTTTAAATTGCTCAAACATTTAAAAATAAGAAAGGGCACAATTCCTTCATTACCATTCAACACATAAAATTCAGTCAAAAATCCTTCCTTCCCCCAGAATATAAAATGTCCTGCTTACCACAGATCTCAGCAGTAATATAATATGCCTTGGGAACATGTAAAACAGACTTGAATATTAGCAGCTCAGTTTGCTAACTATTCTAGAAGATTTTTGTATTTGATAGTAGCTAAAGAAAGAACTATATACACAACTGCAGTGAAAGTGGAGTTGTCTTTTCTTTCTTCCTCTTCTTTTCTCCTTTTTTTTTTTTTTTTTTTAAAGGTATCCGCTGTGCACAGTCAGCTTCTCTTCGCTTCTAGGGGCAAGGAAATGCCCTGTGATTTTTTTTCCCCCTTAAACTGTAAACCATTCGTTTAGCTGCCAGCTACACAAATGCTCAAACTTCCCAGTGTGCCTGGCTCTGCTGTCCAAGCTTTCTCCAGTGTACACTGAAATGAATGTGTTTCTAATTAAGTAGCTTCAGGAACACGACAGCTTCAATGTCAAAAATACAAAGTCTGAACCCCGGCAGGAAGTCTTAAGACTGCAAATGTCTCATCTAGTGGAACCTTGCCTAATGTAATGAAAGGAAGCAGGAAGAGTACAAATTCCAGAAAAACGGCCACTTATTAATGTGACCAGAAGCACAGTCTAACACATAGAAGGAAGAAAGCTCAAATCCATAATATTTAACTAAATCTTATTACCTTTCCCATCTCCTACATTTAATCATGCAATTGACCAACGATCATGAATTTTAACCAGAACTGCAGAACTGAAATTCCAACAAATGAGTTAATATACAGAAAAAGACATTCAAATGGCTGAAAATAAGTACCTATAGCAAAAGCCCTCTGTATGACTTAACCATAGGATCTTACATATTTAGATTTTAATGCCATGCCCTTTTGTCCTACAATAAAAACCAGCGATACCCTGAAAGGAAAAAGGGGCCTCACAGAAGAGACTGAAGATGCAAGAAAGGGCAAAATGGAACTAATTCTTCAAGTATCTTTAGAAAGGAATGTTTTAAAGCCCAATAATTTTCCAAAGAGTAATTATGGCCTATCGTAGAAATGTAGTTTTCTTAGCCAAGTATTGTTAGAACTGCAACAGCTCTGTATTTAGAAAATATTTAAAACACACTTATTCTAAAATCATAGCAGTTCCATGTTTTGTATGAATGCAAATTTGGACAAATACCTTTTACACTGTCATCATTTACTTACAAAGCCTCAGATACTCCCCTGAATCTACTGCATGTTTGCTCTGCAAATACATAATTATGAATTCAAAGTGGTGAGAGGGAAGAAAATGAAACCCAGAATTTCCTGAACATCTCAATGTGGTACTTGTGCAGTTGGGTAATTCTAGGTATGCTCTGAAAACTATTTCTATTCTCTATATACCTCAATAATGATTGTAGCTACTGACTCAATTTCTTGGAAACCTGTTCTTTGTCTTTTTATTTTTAAAATAAATGTTTGGGGAGAAAAACACCTACCCATGATGTTATCCTAACACAATTACTTTTTCTTTTGGATTCCTTTCTAATACTACTGGCTTAAATAAACAGCTTTCTATCTTTGAAATTATAAAGTGCATACATTGTATTATTTTCTCATTGGCTACACAAACATTTCCCAGATTGTTCTATAATCTTTGTGATTATTAAAGACTATAATATTCCACCAAGTATGGATGTACTGTAATTTATCAAATGCTATCCCTAGAGTAGACATTAAGCTGCTTCCAACTTTTCACTATTAAAGTTACACTGTGATAAAAATAACACCTTCATGTGCATGAATTCCTAGACACTGAATTACTAAAAATTAAAGGACAGGACTGTTTCTTATCTTTTGTTATATCCTAGCAAACGTTTCCCAAGAAGGCAGTACCTAGCCTAGAGGAATCTTTCAGGATTGTTGTAGAGATTAGAGACAATCTCTGAGGTACCCAGCACAGGAGCAGCACATGGTAGGGTTCTCGCTGAGCTCCTGGCATGGCTGGCACCATTGGACCCATTCTCCTATTACCCACAGAATTGTTTCTTGTTCCAGCCCTGGTTCTGTAGGATATTCGCTCTAGAACACCTGCCAAACTGCTAGCAAGAATGGTCAAGATGCCAGGATGAATGGGAGGTGCTTGACATGCACATGTCATCTCTACACATGGATTTCTGACTCCCAAGCATACTCCTGTCACCTGGATACTCTACTGAGTTCAGAAGGGTTGCTTTTTACTTTCTTCAGGGAGGGTGCCTTTCCTTTCTAATGTACCATCAAGAATGGAAAAACTATCAAGGAAACAATGGTTCATGACTTTCTGATCACTTGGACAAATTTTTAAAAACCTTTTATCACTACTCTTGGGCATATATTAAAAATAAAGCATAGCAAAACAAATTGGGCAAGCTATTTCCAAAAAAACTTCTTCATATTCAGAATCCAACTCATCTGAATCCTTTTCTGATTCAGAGGCATAAACGTCCATGTTTTTCCAAGGGTACCGCAGTTACAAAACAAAACAAAAATCCATCTACTAGAAGTGATCTTCCCGTTTAGGTCCAAGAAAGAACTTATTTGTTGCTGTTCTAGAAAATATAAATGGGAATGTCTGCTTCACTAATAGCAAATGTATATACTCTACTTCTCTGCTCCGGTGCCTTTCAGCATTCACAGTGACTTTACATTTCAATGCTGAATCATAGTGCAATTTTGAAGATATTTTAAACGGCAATTAAACAACATGTGCAGAACCAACAATGCAAATAATTAAATTGAAGCAGTGATAATATTAACAGTTACAACCAAATTTACACACAGGCAGGTCATGACAACCATGTCACAACTGCTGTATGGCTGACAGTGATTGTAGGATGCTATTGTACCTCTTGGTATAGCAGAATGGGGTAGATCTGTATGAAGCTTTTGTTCTCTGGGAATTATTGCACTATCTGATTTCATCAGTTACATATAGGAGAGTAAAAGTGACTCTTTCTTCCTTCTCCCCTGAAAAGAGTTCTGTTGCTGGTGTTGAGACAGACACAATAGAATAACCTTTACCTGGAAGATATCTTTAGTCTGAATCCTCTTAAGAGGAAAAGGAACTTTTATTGAGGTGCTATAATTCAGTCACTTTTATGCATTACACGCATAATTCTCAAGGGAACTCTGCAAGGTGGTGCTATCATCCGCATTTTCAGGTTAGGAAACAGACTCAGAAAGATAAAAGTAATTTGCGAGGATCACACAGCTAGTCAGTGGTCAAGCCGTACTTCAGACACAGGGCTGCTGAACAGAGAGCCCAAGCTCTGTGCAAGATGTCACACAGCACATACTCAGTACTTAAGCTGAAAGGAAAAGAGTACTGGGGTACCAAAAGGACTATTCACCAGTCCTCCTGGTTCCAGGCCTGTGAGGCCAAGCGCTACGCTGTCAGGTAAGTCCTACAGCACGAGCTCATTCCCAGCAAGGAAGAAGCAAGAATGTGGAAACTACAGACTTACTACCGATCTTGTTGTCCTCGTTCATTATTATAGCACTTTCACAATTTGTTTAATTCTTTTCCCCCAGATAACCCGAGCCCTCTTAAATCATGTTCCCCTGAGGTGAGCAGCTACTAATTGGAAATGAGTCCAGTGAAATAAAGAATACTGGCTGCTCAAAAAAAAAAAAAAAAAAAATACAGCTTCCCAAGATGAAGGGGGAGGAGACAGGAAAAGAAGGGAGAGGTAGGAGGGCCCTCCACCCCCAGGTGGGCAACGTCTCTGCCATCAGGAAGGAACATAGCTTAGGACAGCCCAGGGATGTGGAAAGATCACTGCTTTTCTGTTTTTCACATAAACACATAGGTATCCACGTCACAATCTACACATCACAGTGCCACCTTACCTCTCAGAGGCCCAACACTTTCTTAACCAAATACCCTGATCAGGCAAAGGGGAGCCCACAGGCAGAAAGGAAAAATCTGAAGGAGGTCTTATGTGAACTTTGCTTTCTTTCATTTTTTTTTTTTTTTGTAAAAGACACAAATGTGTAAACACAGATTGTCTTGTGGTTTTAAATTCTGCTAGAAATAATGAGCCTGGCTTTGTTAGAGAGGTTAAAGGAGAAGAGAATGGGAAAAAGAACAAGAACAAACACTGGAGAACATGCCTTGTTGGAAAAGGCAAATGATCATAGTTTTGGACTTACTGAGAGCGACAAGATAGATGCTCTTCAGGCTAATGGAACGGCCAGTGATGGACAGGAAGCCAGTAAGAGCAGCCACCACTGACTGCAAATTTGCCAAGAGCCAGCACTAGGCTAAGGCTTGACAGGCATTTTCTCATTAGATTCTCACCACAGCAGCATAAGGCAGGTATTATCAGAACTACCATTTCACAGATGGAAAAACTAAGATTGGAGAAGCTAAATAATTCCTCTGACGTCACACAGCTAGTAAGCGGCAGAACTGGGGCTAGAACCCAAGCCATGATGTGGGGATAAAACAGGTTTCTGAGTTCCTGGAGACCAGCGTTCCCACAGGCTGCAGAGGAAGGTGGTTAGGTGGTTTTCTCTAACCTGCTCCCCTAGCCTGCAGCTGCGACAAGACCTAGGACCTTCCACATTCTGTCTAGCTCCTCCTCCCCTGCTACCTTTTCCATCACAGGAAGCTTCTGGTCCCAAAAGTGTCTCTGAGCTCCCAGTCACATGGTGATCCCACAGGCCTCAGCTTCACTTTTCCTTCAAGTCCTGCTGAAGCCATGCTGCCCGCCTCTCAGATGGCCCAGTGATGGCTAACAGCCTCTTGGGAGGAGCTTTTGTCTGGGTTACCCACTTGCCATAAAGCATGTGCTGATTTGAAGGGTCACTCTACATTGTCAGTCACAGAAGCACAGAATACTGTTTCCCAGAGCCCTCCCGTGGTGCCACGTGCAGAGCAGGAAAGATAAAGATAGTCAAGCTGCTACTTCCTGAGCACACACCACATCCCAAGGGCTGCATTGGAGGCTCTAGTCACCTTATCTCATTTAATCCTCAAATAATCGAATTTACACCATCCATTTTATAGATTCTTTTTTTTTTTTTTTTTTTTTTTAAAAAGACAGAGCCTTGCTCTGTCGCCCAGGCTGGAATGCAGTGGTGCGATCTCAGCCCACTGCAACCTCTGCCTCCTGGGTTCAAGCAATTTTCCTGCCTCTGCCTCCTGAGTAGCTGCAATTACAGGTCTGTGCCACCATGCCTGGCTAATATTTGTATTTTCAGTAGAGATGGGGTTTCACCATGTTGCCCAGACTGGTCTTGAACTCCTGACCTTGGGTGATCCATCTGTCTCGGCCTTCCAAAGTGCTGGGATTATGGGCATGAGCCACTGTGCCTGGCCATTTTACAGACTTAAAAAGGTATTCTCAAAACTTGCCTATAGTCACCCTGTTAATTGTGATTCCAACCTAGATCCTCCTACTTCCAAGTCTCTTACACTACTCTTACTTGCTAGTGACTTCTCTTAGCCATTATGCTACACTCGACAAAAAACGGTTATTTGATAATTATAGTTAAAAAAGTAAAATAGCTAGCGGGTTCATAGCCGGAATAAAACTATATTTGCCTGACTAGCTGGAATTGACTGATACTCTTTTCTGTTCTAAGCAAGATTTAAGGCAATTATATGAATATTTTCAACATAGCAACAAAAGTATGAAAAGAAATAGGAGCCAAGGGGGAAAGAAAAGGAAGCTATGGCAAGGTTAGTGTTTCCATTTCATGCTGGGACGCCTGCTGGGATGGTCACAGGTTTGGGTCTGAACATTCTGCCACCAACCCAAAGAGGGAAACAAGGTTGTGAGGTGTTTTGTGGTGTCCACAGGAGAAAAATAAACCAGCCACTCGGGAGCTTGAATTTTCAAAAGGCTTCTGGGGAGGGAAAAGTGTTTTCCACAGGCCAGTCAGTCAGCCAGTCAGTCAACAGGTACCACTAATATCAGGCACCATGCTGGGCTGGGGCAAGAGGAGAGAAAAATAGATCTGGTTCCCACGTGAAGCTCACAGTTAACAGAAGATTAAGTAAGCACATTACTGTACATTCGCAGACCACTACAAGGAGATGCACAGGGTGTCATCGGGTACACAACGGAAGGGCCCGAGATGATCTCATCTCATCTCTGCATCAATCTTGAAAGGTGGGTCTCCATAATTCACAGAGGAACCCATGGCTCAAAGAGGTTAAGTGACTAGACAAAGGTCACAGCTGCTGAGAAGTAGAAAGTATGGTTGGATGGGGAAGAAAGTATGGGGTGACTGCCATGAGGTAGGCAAGCTTTCTTTCCCCCCGCCCCCCCAGGGGAAAAAGTAATGTCTTTCCTGGTATCCAACCCAGCCCTCCCTGATTTATGAGCAACAACAGAGGAGGAGGATCCACGAGGAGACCAGGAACAATTTTGGGTTAGGAGAAAACAAAGAGATGGCCTAGTTTCCATTGGTGGTTTTGGCAGTGACAGCACAGGGCCCCGCCACAGCAGAGGTGAGCTCAGTGTGCATCAATGTCCAGTGGGCACTGGGGATGGTTTGCTAATGCAAGACACGTGTATCACTGGAGCTGATCAGTGACTGGGAGAGGGAAGACAATGCCCTTCTGAGTGTGGCTCTGTGGATTCCTGGGGTAACCTACACGGGTGGGGGCAGCGGAGATGCATTCTAGAGCCCTAAGCCACCAGACCCAACAGAAATGAACACAAGAGTTATAAAGATAATGCCTGGACAAAAGTCTGGAGAGGTCAACATCAAAGCCTGGGGTAGCCCGCCCTTTTGTGCCTCCTCGGCCTACCGGAAGGCGACGGACTTGGAAAACATCAGGAAGGGCTCCATGGCTAAGACCACGGCGGCAGGAGAAGTTAATCACAAGAGGAAAGGTCAGGAGACAGGGCTCTCTGCTGCCACAGAGAATTCAATGAGAACCATAACAGCTAAAGTCAGCTGCGGAAGGAAGTCTCAAGTTGTGAGCCACCAGCAGCCCATGAGAGCCAGCGGAAACACAAGAATGAATGAGGTACAAAACAAATAAGGGAAAGAGAGAAAGAGGTTTATGAAGAAATAAATGAAGAGAAAGTAACAGCAAAAATGTATAAAAAAATAGTGCAACTGGTAATAACAGTAGAAGACTTTCTCTTGCCGTTTTTCCAGGTCTCATCCCATGTGCCAAAATGCACAGCATCCAATTCCCTTTTCAGCCTCGCCTTTCCATCTGTCATGGTTTAAGGGGAAGATGAACCCACACTTGCTGAGAGATCACTCAGAGCCTATCACCGTGCTGGTGCTGCACATACTGTCCTTGGTGCCAACACCTGAAAGAGGCAGGCACGCTATCTCCAGAAGCCCTGCCATGAGGTCACCTGACATACTGCTGAAGCTTCCTGTAACTCTGATGTTAGTCTGTGGCCCCTGTCTTACAGGTGACCTACGGCTCCCAGGAACATATCTAGAGTGTTGTTGCTACAGAGCCCCCTACACTGTGCCCCAGAACTTAGAACTTCCAGAGTTTTCTAAGTGTTGGGTTCAAGTCAGGCTTCAAATCGGGGTGGAGTGAGGAATGTGTCACTCACAAACAATGTGTCATGAGAAATGGAAAACCAGGCCAATGCTTAGGCAGGTAAGCAGGAGTCAGGGCCAGCCACGTTGCATGGAGGCCAGCTAAAACTCGGGCAGGGGAGGCAGGCTGTTGCCCCTCCCAACACCAGGCAGCAGGAGAGGGCTGGGGAAGGTGGGAGCAGAGGGCAGGTCCAGATGCTCAGAGGCAGATACAGCAGTCAGGAGGTGGTTAGGCTGTGGTCCAGACAGCTTCCCAAAGCGTGGGTGGCTGAGCCAACAAGCACTATTCCCCCAATCTGGGAAGAGTCACTCCTGTGTTAAAGGGACACCTTGCTTTCTTTAACCCTGCAAGTCTCAGTAATGCTGGGAGTGATACTGCTGAGGCCCGATGAGAGCTGGCCCGCTGCACTCCTGGTACTGGTGCCTTCTGGGGGACAGGGCTAAGGTCGAATGGCAACCATCTACACAGACTACCCACTTTTTACAGACCTTTCGCTTTTTGCTATATGTACTGTGAAAGGTTAAAAAAGTTTTCATTTTATTTTATTATTATTTATTTTGAGACGGAGTCTCCCTCTGTCACCCAGGCTGGAGTGCAGTGGGGTGCGATCTCGGCTCACTGCAACCTCTGCCTCTTGGGTTCAAGTGATTCTTCTGCTTCAGCCTCCGGAGTAGCTGGAATTAGAGCTGCACACCACCATGCTCGACTAATTTTTGTATTTTTAGTAGGGATGGGATCTCAGTATGTTGGCCAGGCTGGTCTCGAACTCTTAATCTCAAGTGATCCACCTGACTCAGCCTCCCAAAGTGCTGGGATTACGGGTGCGAGCCACTACACCCAGCCTTAAAAAGTTCTTTATAATAAGGATGTATTACTTTACTAACAATATAGAATGTATTAAAAATCTAATGTATCTAAAATTAGTGGTGATATTAGCTATGTTAGAGATATCTAAATATCTATTAGATAGATAGTGAGTTAGATAGTTGGAATATACATTTATTTATTTATTTTCGAGACAGGGTCTCTCTTGTCGACCAGGTTGGAGTGCAATGACATGATCACAGTTCATTGCAGCCTTGACTTCCCAGGTTCAGGTGATTTTCCCACTTCAGCCTCACAAGGAGCTGGAACTACAGGTACACACCACCATGCCTGGTTAACTTTTGTATTTATTTATTTTAAAGAGACATGGTTTTGCCATGTTACCCAGGACTGGTCTTGAACTCCTGGGCTCAAGCAATCTGCCCAGGAGTGCTGAGATTACAGGTGTGAGCCACTGCAGTTCTGACCAGAACTGTATACTTTAAAAAGGGTGAGTTTTGTGGTATGTGAATTGTATTTCAATTTTTAAAAATCTAGCAGAGAACTTAAAAAGACAGTTTCCCTATAGAGTTTACAGTACTGATACATACAGATTTCCACAGAATCTGTGACACAGATAATATAAAGGGCCCAGTCTCTTCTCTACCTCATTTTCCACCTGGAAAATAGTTTACATCAAAAATGTCCAGTCTGGGTATGGTGGCCAGCACTCTGGGAGGCCAGGGCAGGCAGATCATTTGAGGTCAGGAGTTTGAGACCAGTCTGACCAACATAGTGAAACCCTTTCTTTACTAAAAATACAAAACGTTAGCTGAGTGTGGTGGCACACGTCTGTAATATCAGCTACTCGGTGGGCTGAGGCAGGAGAATTGTCTGAATCTAGGAGGCGGAGGTTGCAGTGAGCTGAGATCACACTGCTGCACTCCAGCCTGGGGGACACAGCAAGACTCCGTCTCATTTTAAAAAAAAATTGTCCAAAGCTTCCCCACAAGGCTCTTGACACATTAGGTCATGGGTGCTGCTCAAGGAAATGAAGATGCATCTCAACACAGGGCTCTTATCTGTTATCACCTAAAATTTTTCCAGTTGCCTACTTGGTGCCAGGCTCTTCACGTAGAGCATTGCTTTTAGCTACCTCCCTGGCAATGGCTTCACAAATGAAGATACTGAGGCTCAGGCAGAAGATGTGACTCACTCAAAGTCACATCTTTAGTAGGACCAGAGCCTAGGATTTGGACCCCAAGACTTTGACTTCCAAACCTGAACTGTTTTATCTCACTCAGCCTCTCTGTTCAAGCCTCAGGGTCAAGTTTGGTCAAATCTCAGTTGAGGAATTACCTAACTAGCAATCTATGATTTCTGATCATTAAACCAACACAAATTTGTGCCTGTGTGTGTGTGCATGCATTTCCTAACCATCAGTCCCACCACAGAGCCCAACCGCCCTTCCTCCTCCGTCTGAAACTAAATTCCTGGTCCTTAGCCCCTCCAACTCCTACCAGATGAGCTGTCACAGTGGCATCATTCCACTCTTGGCACTTTGCTGCTTCTTAGCTTTAAAAAAATCTCTGATCTCTCAATCTTAACTGGATGCTTGAGTTCTTTGGTGAAGCAGTGTTTCCGCAGATCCAGAACTATCTATGAGCACCTATCTTCCTACACCCACTGCCAGGAACATAGTAAGTACATAAGTACTCACTGCAAAATGGCAATGACACATAGCTTTTGCTTACTTATTGGAACCCAATCTTTAACTAAAGCTAGAAAGCCCAGAGTCTGGCATATATAAGAGAATATTGGCCACAACTGTCTATCTGATCCTCCATCTAATCCACTTCCATCCTCTGTTAAGTCTATATATTTAGATGACGCAAAAAAATTCAGTTGAAATTCTTTTCTTCCAAGACAGGGTCTTGCTCTGTTACCCAGGCTGGAGTGCAGTGACATGATCTTGGCTCACTGCAACCACCACCTCCCGGGTTGAAGCAATTCTCGTGCCTCAGTCTCCTGAGTAGCTGGGATTACAGACATGTACCACCATGCCTAGCTAATTTTTTCTATTTTTAGAAGCGATGGAGTTTCGCTATGCTGCCCAAGCTGGTCTTGAACTCCTGGCCTCAAGCGATCCACCTTCTCAGCCTCCCAAAGTCCTGGGATTACAGGTGTGAGCCACCATGCCTGGTCTCAGGTGAAATTCTTAGCACCCACAGATACATTAATATATATTAACTATATATACAGCTATGAATAACATATAGTATTTACGATTTACGGAGCACCCACTTTGTGTCAGTAGTAATCACTATTCACTTCCAACTGAAAACGTTGGCTCAGTGACCTCAAATCTAGTAAATGGGGAAGGCAGTGAGGGCCAGACTTCTCTGTTTCTGCTGCACCACACTTCCATTTGATTTCTGTCTCTGCCACCAAAAATATCAACGACTCCACTTAATCTAGTATTGATCTATTTCCTATGCAAAACTTTGTGGCGTTGATGAAGACAGTGATTGGAATGGGTGCAGATCTGATTAACCGGATGCCACTTCAGGGCTGTGTCCAGACTGCTGCTCCATCACCCATATGGACTGCGTACCTTCTGCTGAAAATCCCACGTGGAATATGTGATGTAGCATGTGGGGGTTGATTCAGAACCCTACATACAGCACACAAAGGGCCTGAAACTAGTATCTCTCAGAGAGAATCTGAGCATCTCCACTTTGAGAGGAAGAATGGCTTCCAGAGTCATCTGGAAATGCCGAGAAATACGAGGCATTTTGCGAAGTCAAATGCAAAATCCAAACGTTCACTGTATATATCCTATTTGACTTCTCAGTTCAATGATGCCCTCAAAAAGCATCAGGAGCTAGCTACTAACTTTGTTTTTGACCTGACTGTCTTTTGGAGAAAAGCATGAACTTGTCTTGATCTGCTTTGAAAATATTTTATCACAAATGTGTGTTAATAAGTGCCTAGAATAAACCAAATATACAAATCAAGTTGGGAATTGATTTGCGGTCCCTATTTAAAAGTACTTCTGAAGGAGGAAGGGGGAAAAGAAATTTACATGAGAAATACCATATGGCTTCTACTGGGACCTTTTATTAGCAAAATTTAATTAGCATAGTGCCTGGTACATAATAAGTGCTCTATAAATATTTGCTGAATAAATGAATAATTAAGGAATGACAACATACGTCTACAATTAGCAAGTCATCAAGAAGAATGAAGAATTTTTTCACAAAATCTTGGTGATGGGTACAATTTATTCTCTAACACTGGAGGATATTAGTAAGGAGAGCTTTAATATCAGATGGCCTTGGATTTCAAGTGCAGGCTCTACTATTTCTTGGCTGTGTGAGAGTAGGTAAGTCACTAAACCTCTCTGAGCTTCAATTTCCTAATATATACAATGGAGCTAATAATATTTACCTTACAACTTGATTTTGAAGATTTGCGATAATGTTTATAAAGAGCTTGTCACATACACAGTACTCAAAGGATGGTGATTATTATGAAAGGGAATGCTGATTCTCATTAGCAAGTTAATCCTTTTGTCCCAGAAATAGGAAGGCTTTCCTATCACTGGCCAAGGTCAAGGCCACCATCAGCTAAGGTAGGGAACATTCTCGTTTTCACTTTCAAAGTCAAGGGAATGGCACAGATCTAAAGTAGAGAGGAACCAGCAGCACATGTTTTTAAATATTCATAAGGGCTGGAAATGTCTTACTCCTTTCGTTTTCTCTGCCATCTGCTTTTGTTTCTTTTCTTTTCATTCTTATGCCACAGCTGCAAATGAAAACAACCATACAATAACTCAAGTTAAATTAAAAAAAAAAAAAAACAAAATAAAAACAATCTGAGGGATAAAAAGAGAAGATGAATTATAAAGTTTTCCCCTGAGCTCTCAAGGCAGAAGTAAAAATAATGTTTAATGCGAGTTAAACCTTCTGGAAGCCAAAATCCATGCCCCATGTTTATAATAATGGTGAAAAAATCACCCCAGGTGCCACTTGACTAACATCTCTAATTGCTAGACCCAGTCCTCAAAGTAGGTAAGTTATACCCATTTTACAGAAAAGGAAATTGCAGATCAGAGAGATAAAACAGATTTTTAATGGTTACACAGCTAATAAGAGATAAGACTAAGATTTGAATCCAGGTCTGCCTGAATCCAAAACCTAGGCACTTTCCACTCTATCGTCTGCTCCAAAAATAGGAAGGGACACACAAAAAATAATCTGAGAAATATTTAGGGCAGCTCATTTGTACTAAACTGATTTTTTTTTCAGATAATTAAAATCTGTGATTATAGCTCTAATTAAAGTTAACTCAGATGATTGTTTGTTGTATTTGTGAATGTACAATTAGAATCTTCCACATAATTGCAGGGTTTTCAGCATCCTACTTTTCATTTATTAACTGCATGCAAACTAGAGCTTTGCTGTCATGGCCTCTTATCTACTAAAGGCTGCAATACAGCTTTTGGGGTTTCTGGACTCAACAACTGTGACCTGCGATATCAACAGCAGGGTCTGGGCTCAGCCCTACTTAACATGTCTTTGTCCAGAAGTCAATGAAGACTTCATCTTCAGGCACCCTGTAAAAAGCTCTTATGGCCTACACTGTTGTCCTGAAAACTCCTAGCAGCATGTACCTGAAGAAAAACTGGCAGCAGCGGTCCTCATGTGTTAATTACACTTGTGAAGTCTATTATGCATAGAAAGGGCACCTGCTGGCAGTGAAAATGACTAGAATCCGCCCTTCCTGTGCAGTGAGTAAATTGAGAGTTCATTTCTACAGGAGATAATAGTTTTCAGATTCCATTTTGTGTATCCCCTGCATGGGGATATACTTAACATTTAAATCATCTGCAGAGGAGCAAACCTTCAAATTTACATGTTTCAGGCTCCTACTACTTTACTTAAAATGCTAGTTATCCCTGCTGGCTCTTACCACGAAGGATTAAACTCAATGGAGGTGAAAGTTACTGAGCACAATAGAATGAAGTTATTAGCATTGACTCAAATTTCATGACATTTGTAGTCTCTGACCAAAGCAGTGGTAGCAGACTGAGGGTGATCAAATCAACCCTTCATTATGGAGGATCTGTTTTTTCTCTTGGAGTCTTTCCTTTCAGCATTCTTACATCTTATAGTTAACAAAGAGACACCAGTCCCCACTGGCCTGTAATCATTCTTTGGTCATATGTCAAAAAGTTTCACAGAAACAAGAGACCAGGAGAAAGACTGCTATTACACAAACAGAAACTTCCAAGATGGTGCCTCCTCTCAAAATCCACTCAGGAACCAGTGAATACAAGTCTCAACTTTGATTTTCTGGAGTGGAAATTTAGGATGACAAGGACTTAGCAGCCTTCCTTGCCAAGTCTTCTCTTCTAAGTTAGACCTGCCAACATCATTGCCCTTGGTCAGGCTGGTAACAGTTTTTCAGAGTGCTAGAGTTAGAAAGAGTTGAAAAAAGGATCTTGGATCAGCTTTGACAGGAAAATACAACATCTAATGTGTCTCCAAAAAAAAAACATGAAGAGAGAAATGGCAGCTGGAAAAAACAATTCACTAGAATAAACATTGATTTGTGAAAATAAAGCTTTTAATTATAAAAACCATCCTTTTTCATTGTAGAAATATTTGAAAACATGGAAAATAAAAAGCATGCAGAGATTCTCTCCTGCCTCCCCGTCACGAGTCTCTGTTAAACATTTTGGTGTATTTCTTTCCAAATTTCTGCCTCTCTCTATATATACATATATACATCCAATTTTTTTTGTGTTATGTGAACAAATAATTGCCTTAATAAAAATTTAATCATAGAGTATAATACATAATGTCTGTATCAGTTAAGGTTAGTAAAGCTCTTTGGGCCTTAGTTTACTAATAACCTATGAAATAGAGCTAATAGTATCTGCCTTGCAGGGTTGTTGGAAGAATTCAATGCCATCACATGTAAAGGAGATGACCCAGTGTTCAACAATGGCAGCTATCTTAGTCACTGATATTACTGAGAGAGCAATTTCTCCTCCACAGTTCTGGGAATGTAAGCAGCCCATTTTAAACTAGCTAACAATTTAGCAACCAAAACTTTTCAAATACTAGAAAGCTAAAGTTGGGCCATGCACGGTGGCTCACACCTGTAATCCCAGCACTCTGGGAGGATGAGACAGGTGGATCACGTGAGGTCAGGAGTTCCAAGACCAGCCTGGTCAACATGGCAAAACCCCGTCTCTACTAAAAATACAAAAAGTAGCTGGGCATGGTGGTGTGCACCTGTGATTCCAGCTACTAGGGAGGCTGAGGCCGGAGAACTGCTTGAGTCTGGGAGACTGAGGTTTCAGTGAGCCGAGACTGGGCCACTGCATTTCAGTCTGGGCAACAAAGCGAGACCTTGTCTCAAATAAATAAATAATTAAATTAAATTAAATTAAATTAAATTAAATTAAATTGTACTACTTGGCAGAGGAACTATATTGATTCTTCCAGCTCCACCTATCTCTGCAGAAGCCCTGGGTATTCCTGCCTGAAGCATGGCATGAAAACCCACTGGTGAATCTCTTCTAGGGGAAACTGTGAGACAGAGTTTTACTCTGTCACCCAGACTGGAGGGCAGTGGCTTGATTGCGGCTCACTGCAGCCTCAATCTCCTGGGCTCAAGCGATCCTCTCACCTCAACCTCCTGTGTACCTGGGACTACAGTTGTGTGCCACTATGCCTGGCTCATTTTTAAAAAAAATTTTTGTGGAGATGGAGATCTCATGTTGTCCAGTCTGGTCTCAAACTCCTGGGTTCAAGTGATCCTTCTGCCTTGGCCTCCCAAAGTGCTGGGAGTACAGGCATAAGCCACTGCATCTGGCCTGAGGCTACCTTTTAGGGCACACATCTGATATGTGGTATCTATGGCGGTGGGTGTCTCTTCCTGTGGAAGATCCTGAGGCATATATCTGTGGGAAAGGGACCTATGTCTATGAAGGGGGACGTGTCTGTGTGGGGGTCTATGCTTGTGAGCATATTGTATGTCTGGGGGGAGAGGGTGTGGCAACAGGTTCTACATGCTAAGGGGGCTGGATGTCACTCCAGGACTCTGTCTCGGGGGATGTGTGTCTCCTTTTACCTCTTCCTGCTTTTCCTTGCTCTCTCTCTCCCTTCCGTCTTCCTTGGGTGTGTGTTTTGTTCCTTCTCCTCCCCTCTAGTTCCCCTCATCTCCTTCTTCCTCTCTGAGCATCAGTGTCTGCCTTTGCCCAGCCCCTCAAGCTTTCATTTGAACAACAAACATTACTGGATACTTCCTTGGAGATATATGGCACTGAGAAGAAACCAAGAGAGTTGGCTCAGAAGCTCAAGCACAGGAAGTTTAAGCAAAGGTCGACTCTGTGGAATGGGGCACCAAAGCACATGTGTAGGAGAGGAGGGAGGCAGCAGAAAGAGGAGTTTAATGATACCCAAGAGAACAGAGGTCTAGATGGGTCCCAGAGAATCCTCAGGAGACAGCAGTCCGGCCCAGGTGAGGTGGCTTTGGACAGATTGCTCTTCCTTCTTCAGGAGTGGTAGGAGAGGAAGAGGCAGACAGGCAGCAAGTAACCAGCCTTGGGGGAGAAGGAAGGCAGTTGTGGGAACACAGACCCTATGCCCCTCTCTTCTTGCCAGACGTGACAATGCATCCCCATCCTCCAGCCTGCTGCACGGTGGGGAGAGTGAGGGCTCAGGGGTGACTGCAGAGGAGGGCAAGCTAAGGTGACAGAGCAATTTCTCCTCCACAGTTAGCACCACTCTCTAGCAGGTCCTCTCTGCAACAGCTCTCAGACTTTCATCAGCAGTATCTTCCAGACAAGAAGCAGATAAGAAAACGGTAGGGGAGCCTAGGGTCAGTGGTAAGGCCAGGGAAGCAACAGCCTGCAGGGAACTCGTGAAAAACCTGGGAGCAGTTCTGGCCTGTTTGTGTGCCTGTGTCTTCTACACCCAATTGTTTGAGTCCCTTCTGCTGGACACTGACTCTCATTCCTGTCTTCCCAGCACTTAGCACAGTGCCTGAGACACAACCAGCATCTGGAAACATCTGCTCTACTCAAAAAGCTCATGAAGGTCCGGAGCAAGGAGGCCAGCAAGAAACCAGAGGGGGCTGAGTGAGCTTCAGAAGGTAAATGACACAGGTGTCACCCTGCTGGGTGGCTGATAGTGCTTTCAGTCTATAAAGTACATTTGCACATACGTTTTTTATTTCATCCTAGAAAGTTTAAAGAACAAGTTGCAGTATTTTCAGCCCTCTACAGAGAAGAGATTCAGAGAGGCAAAGGCTCTTGCTCTAAGCTACACAGCCAGACAATAATGGAGCTGAGACAAGGACTCAGACATCCTCCTCTTAGCCCTGTCCTATCCTTGTTTGTGCTACTCCATGGCCTCTCTGAGGGAGGAAAGTAACCTCGCTATAGATGACAAAACACTGCAAACGTGAGCTCAGTGGGAATAAGGGAAGGCCCATAGTGTGGATTCTGAAGCCACTGAAGACAGCAGGGAATAAGATGGGAAGGAGATGTGGACATCTAAACAAATGGGTGATGAAGATCCCAGAGACAAGCAGATGACAGTGACACAGCGGGAGGAAAGTTCCTGGGGGCTGTGCTCAAAGCCAGGTGACAGGGTGGAGCTCGCACCAGACCATGGCAGTGGTGACAGGAGTTAACAGTCTCCCCTGTGGAGTCTAGGAGTAGAAGGAGCAGCCTCACTCAGGCAGAGTCCAGCACTCCCTAGAGTCTCCAACGGAAGGAGAGATGGTGGCGACCTGGATACAGGGGAGGGTCTGGGATGGGCCCCGGGTTTGAAAACACTCCTCAAGGAACAGAACAAACCCAAATATTCAATGTCATATGGTGAATTTGTTATAAGGGGTTGATATCTTTATCCTTTCCTATGTGCAAACATTACTTTATCTCCTACCCACTCTAGAAGGGATGAACACAAAAATCTAGACCAGCAGTACCTGTACATCATCAACTGAAAATAGTTTCCAAAAGAAACCCAAGTATGAAGAAACATAGTGAAAACGTGGGGTTCTGCCATCGATGAATCAAGAAGAAATTTAAAATTAGCCAAGATTCCATACTTTACATGGTAGAAAATACATTACCCCTTAATCTCATAAGAGGTGGGAGAAAGGCACGGATAAGATGACCTACCTTGATAAGAAAGACATACAATAAAGAGAGAATCAGGCCCATTTACTTACTACTATGCATGAGAGAGGGCCACTGATTTTCACATGAGGCCCTGAGTTACATCCTTGTTATCCCTATGGCTCCTTGGGAAGAGGGTGAGCCCAGCACGTTCCACTTAGGAGTGACTGTGGAATGCCTTCATGCTCCTTGGACAATCTGGCTACCTGGGTGAACCTTTCCAGTGAGATGACTGACTGCAAAATGGGCTGGAGATCCCAGCAAAAGTACGATTGACCTGGACTCAATCACTCTGAACCAGTGGTCAGCGTCCTGTGTCATCAAGCAACAGGGCTATGACCCTCAAATGGGTTCCCCTTTCCTGAAGCTCTCAATATCCGGCCTGCAGTTAGTGCCTTTCCCTCCATGTGTACCATGCTCCCTTATGGACTTTTGTTGACTTGAGCTGTTTGGAGACAATGTCTTTAACTGCATTACACTAGAGAAAGAAATTACTCATGAGGAAAAGAGATCCAAATCAGTCACACACAGAGTCACTTTGGGTAATCTATTGAAGACAGGTAGTGAGGACGATGATATGTCTGTGGAAATATTTTCTGGGTACCTACCATGAGCCAGCTTTTTACATGGGGCCCTTTCATATACTATCTTGTTTCATCTTTATATGATTATGTATTGAACAACTTCCTTTTACAGATGAGAGAACACAGTCTTAAAGTCAAGTGACTTGCCCAAGATGGTAGGGCTGTCGCCAAAACCTTTATTTCTTCCTTCCGCTGAAGTCGGTTTCACCGAACAGTGAAACGCTCAAGTACTTTAGATGGTTTTGCGCGTCTGGCTTGTGCTCCCAAACCACAGTGAGTACAAGTCTTAAGGAATGTGTCAGGGCATAGCTGAGACTTGAAGACCTTGGGGATCTCAATTGTTTCTGTCCCCAGTTTACAACTTGTCTTAGGAACAAACAAACAAACATGCAACCTCTTGGTGCATTGCTTCCCCCAAACTGAGAAATGGGAAAAGTTACTCTCTGGTACTCTTCAGAATGTCATGACATATAAGAAAACTGGAAACAAAAGGGTCATGCAACCAGGTGGTCTTAAATCCATGCCATTTTGAAGTTACCATTTTTATTTACGTATTTATTTTGAGACAGGGTCTCACTCTGTTGCCCAGGATGGAGTGCAATGGCACAATAACAGCTCACTATAGCCTTGACCTCTCTGGCTCAAATGATCCTCTCACCTCAGTCTCCTGACTAGCTGGGACTCCAGGTATGCGCCACCATGCCTGGTTCCTTTTTTTTTTTTTTTTTTTGTACAGATGGATTCTCACTATTGTGTCCAGGCTGGTTGAAGTTAATATTTTTAATGTAGAGTCACCAACTGCATTAACAAGTGACACACCTAACATGTCCGGTCAGTTCAGGGCAAAGGAGAAGCAGAGGACAGGGCCAGCCACCTTACCAGCAGTAGTCCAGCAGATGCGGTGGCAGCACGGGGATGTACACATGCTGCCAGTACATGGGGTAGAGCATCGCCGCCGACCCGTGGATGCAGGCAGTCAGCTGGAACAGAGCAAAGCAGAGATCGATGAACAAATCCAAGGGAAGAGACACCACCATTTGATTACAGCAATACAATTCTATAATTCTTCAACATGTTTACATGATAAATCATTCTATGTTAACTCAATCACCCTAATTCAAATTTAGTAAGAGCTTTCTTTTCAAAAAATCTTTTTTTTCTGATTATAAAGCTAATATATGACTTATGGTAGAAAATTTTAAAAGCGGAGAAAGGGATAAAAAAAAGCCACCACCATCAGAAGATTTAATATTGTAGATTATTACACACACAAGCAATTTTTAAATACAATTAGGATGACTACACAGTATTCTTTTGCGTTTCTTAAAAGTGAACGTTATTTGATGCCATTTTTCTTTAAATAATCTTAGAAAATGGTATCTCTTAATGATGTTTAAAGGCACAAATTCAGACTATTCTTTAAATATTTTTAGAAAAAGATATATTTTAATGATACTGGATGAATTTCCCAGGCTATTATATATTTAACTACTCTTCTACTATTAAGTAATATAATCATATCAGGTCAATAATTTGTATATATGGTTTCTAAATATAGAATTCAGAGACAAAGGTTATAAGTATTTCAAGGTACTTAATAAATACATATCTCAAAAATGTGTTAGGATAATGAACAGATGAAGGATGGAGACTCTTTACACCCCCTACCCCCGGCCATACACCACGATTCTGGCCTTCCTGCCCCTCACCAGCACTACTCCTTGTAGTCAAGTTAATAGCCTTAAAATTGTATCTATCATACTTTTATTTTTATTCTGATCATGACTAAGGATGAACATTTTGTTATGTTTCTTGACTATACCTATATAATAGACAAATGGTCTGTTCATATTCTTAGCCCACTTTAAAAATTAGTAATTTTTACTACTTTATAAGCTATCACTGATGATATGCAAAGAATACCCAGATTTTGTAATGTTTTTGAAGATAATTTATCCTTAATTTTCTTTGAATTTCTGATCAAAAAGAAGGTCTAAGTAATTACATAGACAAATATTTTCTTCCATTATGGTTTCTACCACTTTATCCTACGAAAGTCCTCCAGATTTTTCCCTAGCATTGGACTCTTCCGTCCATCTGGAATTACTTTAGGTTTAAGGACTGAGGTGAGAATTTATTTTTTCCACATAGGTAATCAATTGCTCTGGCACTGTTTACTGACTAATCCTTCCTCTCCAGTCTTTTGACTTGCTCCTATTTTATATTACTTTTTTTTTCCCTAAGAGCTAGAGAGACATCATACAATCAGTATTTGATACTTAAAAATTTAGGAAGCAAAGATAATACAAAGGGATACAATTGCTACAAAATTCAATATAGTGAAAAGAAAGAAAAAAATCAACCTTTAGAGCCTATGAAGTGACAAAAGCCAACAACACATGTTTCTTTCTGTCTTTTTTTCTTTAATGTTTCTTTGGTTTCAGGGAAGCCTGTTCCCATGAGGACTTTGCTTCTTTTGGAAGCTGTTAACTGGCCTTTGCTGACAGAAGGACATTTACGTGGCGAAAGAGTGACGTGCCAAGGCCCAGTTAAAAGAATCCCAGAGGTTAGTGTAACATGAACAGCTTTAAATTGGATATTCTGCTGATGTTTCACAGTTGTGAGAGCTATGTGTTAAAGCCAGGGCTGCTACTCCCTACCCCCGCCTGCCTGGATGCTTTCCTCCAGACCCTGTTCTTTAAGCCAGGTACATGCCATGAACTGGATCTGATTCAGCAGGCACCCAAGAAATGTTCCCAGAGACCCCACCAAGGCTCGCAGGTTTAATCCATCCCTTCCCATTTTATTTCCATAGGTTCCCATATAAAAGAGGCTGTCATTCATATATATATATATACACACACACACACATATATATATATACTTATACATGTGTGTGTATATATGACTAATCCCTTCAGGGTCTCTTAGAGATGAAAACTTCTTGCTGGTGTCGAGAGGAGAATGAACCAATCTGACCTGATTCCACCCTGAAGTTGGCTGGAGGGTTCCGCTCTTTCTGTCCTCCTCAAGTACAGGTTCCGTCACATCACTTCCTACTCAGAAGTCTTTGGGGCATGCCTGGCCTGGGATGGCTCCACCAGCCTACAGTCTAGCTTTACAGCAGCCATCTGTAGCCACACTCTGTACTGTCTTCTCCAAGTCTGTCCTTGGAATATATCACTTGCAGGCTTAGATAGGGTCATGTATTCCTTTTCCTCCCCTCCCTTTCCACCTGTCACCCAAACTGGCCAGGATTTGTGTCTCTAGCAAACTCCTTCCTCAGGTCTGTGTGTAAGTACTTCCTCTTCAAAGCCTTCCCTTGCTCTGCAGGCACAGGCACTGGAGCATTATTATTATATTAATAATATTAGTAATATTATTACTAATACTAATATTAATATTACTAATACTAATATTACTAACATTATTATTATTATTACTATTTTTTGAGACAGGGTCTCAAAATTAATGGGAACCTATGGAAACAGAATGAGAAGGGATGGATCAAACCTGTGAACCTTGGTGGGGTCACCCAGGCTGGAGTGCAGTGGCGTGATCTCCATTCACTACAACCTCCGCCTCCTGGATTCAAGCGATTCTCCTGCCTCAGCCTCCTGAGTAGCTGGGACTACAGGCGTGTGCCACCACGTCAGCTAATTTTTGTAGAGATGAGGCTTCACCATGTTGGCCAGGCTGGTCTTGAACTCCTGAACTCAAATGACCCACCTACCTCAGCCTTGGGATTACAGGCATGAGCCACTGCACGCAGCCCGTAGGCACTCATTATTAAGTGGACCATAATTGTCTGCATGTTTGTCTCCTGACTATAAAGTACAGGAGATCCTGTTTCATCTCCATGTTCTCAGTGGCACAGAATACACACACACACACATACACACACACACACACACGTGCACTAGTTAATGGGATATGTCCCGAAAAAATAAAAAATATTTTTTACTTAGAATATACTCACAATACAAAGATAGTTTAGTAGCTTGGCTTTTAACAGTATTATACGAACATTTTCATGAGTCTCACAGAGTAAGGTACACGACTCAAAGTATAAAACAGGCCGGGCGCAGTGGCTCACGCCTGCAATCCCAGCACTTTGGGAGGCCGAGGTGGGTGAATCACTTGAGGTTAGGAGTTTGGGACTAGCCTGGCCAACATGGTGAAATCTCGTCTACACTAAAAATACATAAAAATTAGCCAGGCATGGTGGCGCATGCCTATAGTCCCAGCTATTCGGGAGGCTAAAGCAGGAGAATTGCTTGAACCCGAGAGGCGGAGGTTGCAGTGAGCAAAGATAGCACCACTGCACTCCAGCCTGGGCGATGGAATGAGACTCTGTCTCAAAAAAAAAAAACAAAAAAAAAAACAAAAAAAAACTATAAAACAACAGCAAGATTAGACACACAAGCATACCACTTTTGAAAAACCAAGTCATTCAACAATTCACCCATTTGTTCAATCACATGCTTACGCTATAACTCCACAATACATAAATAAATAAAAGCATTTCAAAATCTATAAGGTCCTGTACAAATGTAAGGTAACATTATCACATGAATTAATTTGTGATTCTCTTTGAAAAAGTCATTTAATAGAATGAATCTGGTTCAGACAGAACTTGATTATGTGACTCTTTTTAGGTTAACCTGGTTTGGGTCAAAAGCCTATTTTAACTGATAAAGTAGCAGAGATCTCATCGTCAGATAATGTTCTTTTCAGGTCTTCTTAACCTCAAAAGCAAACCTACCAACCTCAACACTAAGATTTTAAAATTATTTATCCTTCATAAAAAAAAAATCAAGCTTTTAAGGTGTCTGATCATTTCATTAGTGGGTTTTCTAAGGGCCAAATCTCTGCAATAGGGATAAAATGCATTATTCATTTGATTAAGAAAACAAACAAACAAAACGGAATTGTTTGGCTGTTTTCCAAAATACTAAATGACATAAACTATGTGCATTATTACTTAAGAAAGGTAAGCTGATTTTAAGAAAAGTCCTACTATATATCTGTATTCAATAATGCACTCTGTTCTGTAAAGTATCACTTGCCATTTATTTTTAAAATAACTCTAAACCCTGTTTCTAAAAATAAAAGTCCTAAAGGCCTATGTCCATTCCTTACAGAATACAAACTTTAGAAGTAATGAAAGTATATAATTTGGAGTGTAGTCAACAAAGGGGTATTGTGAATATATAATTGAAGTGCAAGTTGAAGAAAATGATCCTATCAAAATCTCACTCAGTGGGAGAATGGAAAGATAGTATGTGTAAAATTTGCCCAGAGTCATTAGTCACAATGAATATTCATCAGAAGCCAATTATCAATCCCATTTAATGACACCCCAAAAGATTTTGCCCTGAAGCAGCTGAATAGTCTAAGACTCCAGACAAAACTAGACGAATTATACAGCCAACAGCCAGTCTAGCCAGGACACAGAGTGTAAAGGAAACCACTGGCGGGTTTTTGGATGCACTTTAGCAAATTCGGTCCTCAATTAAAGGTGCACAAGGTCAGTTATATCTCAGAGATTTCTATATGGCTCCATTAGTTTTCTTTGAGGCAAAGGGAGAAGGGGAGAAGAGGGTCTGGGTAGGACATGAATGGAGAGTGATCAATGATGGAGTTGGAAAAATCACAAGGACATCTTTTTTTTTCCCAGTCACTTCTCAGAGATAAAGCCCAGATTGTAACAATCTTAGATTCTAACGCCTCTGCTGAATCCTAATAACATCGCCGCAATTTAACATGAAATAAAAATAAGAATGCCCCATGAAAAGACAAAACCACAATATGTGCCAGGCACCATGGTGGGGTTTAGACCCTTGCGAAGTATTGTTTTAAAGGAAAGCATGTGTGTGTTGATACACATATACACTCATCACCACATGTCACAGATAAGGAGACAGTTTCAGAGGTGAAATAACTTGCCCAAGGCCACATCGACAGTCAGTGACAGAACTGGGACTCACATCCAGGTCTGTGAGAATATAACGTCCACTGTGTTTCCACAATGCATAATTAACTCAAAAAGTATTTGAGTGCATACCCTGTGCCATCCACTGTGCAGAGGACACTGAAATAGATGAGGTATTGTCCCTGTTGACATTGCTAAATGACAGACATGCATTTGCCTTGCTGCTAGATGTCCAAATATCTAGGACAAAATACCAATGACAGAAAATAATCATTTTTAAAACAAACACAGTTCTGATCATTTCCTGGGGATTAGTTACATTTAACTAAGGTGTTGCAGTGTCTTTAATCCACAGGAAATTCTAGACAATGAAATAATTATGATCAAAGGTTGACATTCCATTTTGAGTACATATATCTGAGTCTGGCTTGAAGATGTTGGAAAGTCTCGCTTTGTCATGTTCCCTTTCACATACTTGCTCAGAATCTTCTGCTAACTTTTTTTTTTTTTTTGACCTGGGCAAGCCACTTCCTTTCCTAGGTCTCAATTTGCCCTATATGTAAAACAAGAGACTAGACTACAGGATTTCGGTGTTCCTTTCTAGCTTTGACAACTTACAGTTCTAGAGGAATTGCTATCCTTTGATGTGAAGAAGGCTCCTCCTCTGCCCCAGTTTATCTTTGTCAGCTGTGCTAGGCCTAAGCAAATCAGGTTCTGTCTTTAAGCTAGTCTTGCCTTTTCATCTCTGCAGCTTCAGGGCCCAGCTGGAATTCATGAGCTATGTAGAAACCACCACCTTTCAGCCACCCCATCTCTATCACCTGATGAGGGCACAGCTGTCTTCTTTGCTTGGCCCCTGATGCTCTGAAGAACTCAGAGGTAGATGACTTCAGGCAACCAGGAACACGAGACTACAGGTTTGAGCTCTTCAAGGACTCAGACCACATCAGAATCCTCTTTTTCTTTTTTGCAATGGAGTCTCGCTCTGTAACCTAGGCAATGCAGTGGCGGAACCTTGGCTCACGGCAACCTCTGCCTCCCGGGTTCAAGCGATTCTGCTTCCTCAGCTTCCTGAGTAGCTGGGATTACAGGCATCTGCCACCACGCCCAATTAATGTTTGTATTTTTAGTAGACACAGGGTTTTGCCAAATTGGCCAGGCTGGTCTCAAACTCCTGACTTCAGGTGATCTGCCTGCCTTGGCCTCCCAAAGATGATTCTTCTTACCTTCTGCTATGCTTGACACAGAGTTGGTGCTGAGTAAATGTTTGGGGAATGGAGAATGCCTCCAGATTCACATCATGAGGAAGAGTAGGCAAGATTACCAGACATTTAACAAATTGCAATTGCCTGATAGATTACAACTAGAGACTGTACATTTTTGAACAAGTATTAAGATTCCAAGCTCTAAAAGCTGGCAGAGGAAAACAATCAGATGGTTACAGTCATTCTTACCATCCTAGAACTCAGAACGTTAAATAATCAAACCAACACCAGCTTCATGGGGTTAGAGGCATTTGGATTTGCCCTCTGAACCTAAATACAAAGAAATGAATAAAATGACAAATATAGAAAGGATGCCAGATTACTTACTTTAAAGGGAGGTCACTCTTAAGTCTGTTCATTTTAACCAGGGATCATCTTATTTAGAGCAGTTGCAGAAAATGCTGTGTGTCTTGGGAAGTCATTCCCTTTCTCAGTTTGAGAACTTGATTCATTTATTTAATTAAAAAACATCTTTGTATCATGGTGTCATGATTCAAACACTGCCGTGGTTTTTGTTTGTTTTGATTATGATTTATTCTCAAGTGAAAAATCCTCTTTAAAATCATCAAAACGGTTTAAGCAAAACCTACAGGGACTCTGTGAAGTTAACCTATTTCAACCCTTCCATGGGTATGAGAAAAACCTTTAATTATAAAGGGTTCAGCTATGTTCAAATTGCATTTACTGATTTACTGTATTTAGTGGGAGAAGAGTAGGCTTTTAAGAAACTATCAAAGATACTCTAGCAGAAAGGCAACTTAGAACATCTCAGAAATCAAAGAACCTTCAGCTAGTCTAGACAGATGCCGGACATGTGAGTAGAAGGAAAAGAGCAAACAATGTCTCACTTTACTCAGCAGCTGAAATGCAGAGCTGCTTTTTAGTGGGTAATGGGAACAATCGTTATTCCAGTAGTTTCATTTTCAGTTTGGCGGAACTCATCTTATTCCTTCTCCATTATCTTTTCGGAAAAGGGAAGGAATAAACACACATACACACAAACAACAACAAAAACACCCAACAAGAAGTGAAGCAAAGTGTCTTCCTCCAACAGAAATATCATCCAGTCAGGAGGAAGCTTATATGGGCAATCAACTGCCGGCTTAATCACTTCTCTCCATTTTTTTTTTTAAGCTATCTACTAGCTAGAGTAATTAGAGTAAGTTATTAACCGGGGCAACAAGCTTTCGTGCCAAGATTTGACACTTTAAAACATCAAAGCAACTAAAACTGCCAGAGAAAAGCTTTAGCTACCAAAGTAGAGGCAGAAACTATGGCGTGGTAAACTACACTGTAAATAAGCCCACGGCACCACGAATAAGGAAAGAATTTTCTTTTCATCTTTAAGATGAAAAAGGCAAGGTTACATGGGGGACTGATAACAATTTATTCAATACAGGGACAGCCAACATGCTGCCACTCCTCCACGCTGAGTCTGTGACAGACATTACTAACTGATCACAGAGTCAGGATGTGGCCCAAAAATCTTTCCTCACATGTACTTTTTTTTTTTTGGATACAGAATCTCGTTCTGTTGCCCAGGCTGGTGTTACAGTGGTGCAATCTACACCTCCCAAGTTCAAGCGATTCTCCTGCCTTAGCCTCCCGAGTAGCTGGGACTAAAGGTGCATACTACCACGCCCAGCTAATTTTTGTTATTTTTAGTAGAGACCGGATTTTACCATGTTGGCCAGGCTGGTCTCCAACTCCTGACCTCAAGTGATCCGCCCACCTTAGCCTCCCACACTGCTGAGATTACAGGGGTGAGCTACCACACTGGCCTCACAATGGATCAAAGTAGGCACTCAAGAAGAAACCAATTTGCCACCTCAAATCTAGCATAAGTGGATATTTATATTTCTTTGAAAATATAAATCATAAGTTTAGCTAATGGATCTATACTATTGGTTTAACAAAGAATCATACTTTTAATGCATGCCTGTAGTCCCAGCTACTCGGGAGGCTGAGGCATAAGAATCACTTGAACCCAGGAGGCGGATGTTGCAGAGCTGAGATCGAGCCACTGCACTCCAGCCTGGGCAACAGGGCGAGACTCCATCTCAAAAAAACAAAAAACAAAACTCAGAAGAAAGATTCAAGCTATAAAACATCCACCAGCATGACCACTGCATTCACATTACTATCTGCCAATCACTGAGAACAGTGCTTCACATATATTTAACTCATTTAATTTTCACAATGGCCCTATAAGGTAGGTAGCATTACCGTCCCCATTTGATAGATGAGGAAACTAAGGCTCCTGGGTGTTGAGGAACTTGTGTAAGATCACAGCTACTGGCAGAACTAGGATATGAACCTAGAGAAGTTGAGCTCTGGATTTTGTGCTCTTAGCTCCCTTGAAACTGCTTCTGTGCTCTGATCTGTATTAATCCGACAATTACTGAGTATCCACTATGTGTACATGCCATGCCCTCAAGCAATTTAAAATAGAGAGAGAAAGATCAAAATGCAAACAATCAACTTTAACACAAAAGCATTATGAAAGAGGTACTATAATAGAGGTTCAAATTTGTTAGCATATAAAGAAAGAATCATTAATTCTGCCCGGGGCAAGAATCAGGCCTGTTTCACTGAGACAGAGACTTCAGAGCCCAGAAGGCTGAAGACAGAGAAGCTGTTAGTCCTCCTCTCCGCTAGAGGCCAGGCAGGTGGTAAGGGTGGGTCAAGTGAACATAGTAGCCTATCAGGCCACTCAAGCTCTGTGAGGACTTGAATGAGACATGACCAATTAGTCAAATGACTAAATGACTGGTGAGAAGTGGTCGGCTGGCAAAACCTCATGGGAGTTGCTGAGACTATTCTGCTTTGTTTGGATTCACTCCCTATCTGCTATCATGCCAATCCTAATATTCTGAACTCTCCCAGGATCTTTATCGCTCTCCTTGCTTCTGAAAGTCACATCAGGATTTATTGCCTGCACAGATGAGATTCACCCTCAAGTAACATTACTGAGTGAACAGTGTGCCCAGTGCTGGGCTCTGTGCTTTCATGTCTGGATGGTCACTGGATCTTTTTAACCACCTTGAGGTAGGTGTGAATACTATCCCCATTTTCACAGAAGAGGACAGAGGGACTCAGAGAGGTCAAGTAACTTGCCCAAGGCCATGTGGCTAGAAAGTGGCACAGGGAGGATTAAGTACAAGGCAGAGGCAGAAGTAGAACAAAACCATCCTGACTTGCAGTCTGATACTCTCTCCTCCACTCCTGCTGTCTTTTTTCTTGGGAAAAGATACCTCCAGCAGGGCTGTCTGACACATCTAGTTGGTAGACTCTGTGTGGCTATCAAGGTAGCAGGAAAGAACAAATGTCAATGTGCTCTGTATCTGCACTGACCCATGACTGCATAGTCTAACCTCATATCATACTACCTTGGTTCACCAAAGTGACCACACTTTCAGTCTGCAGAAACAACACAGGAGTTTATGAGTCCTTGCTCCCAGTGTCTTAAGCACCCAGTAGGTACTCAAATTTCTTTTATGATAGCCATGTCTGCCAAAGTGGGTGTCATTTAGGGATTTTTTTAAAAAAGTAGATTAAAATGCCAATGACTTAAATATTATCCATTAATATTTTAATTCATAAGAGTCATATAAGAAGTAAGCTATCAGTCCTGCAATCTAAGGAAGATACAATTTATTTCACAATTTGACCACATTACTAAAATAATAAAATGTTCTGCCATGGCAGAAATAGGATGAATTTAATGAAATGGCAAAAAAGAAAAAAGAAAAAAAAAGAAACATCACCTATTTACACACACGTACCCTAAATTACACTGGTGGACTGCATTGGTATTCCATAAAATTACTGAGAGCCTGAAAAGCTTATACTTAGCTATGGTCCTTTTCTAGTCTAACCAAGGCCCCAATCAAAGCTCTCCCAAAGAGAATATGGAAACAAAGAGCTTTTTAAGTGCCAGTCGGTACTCATAAACATCTTCTAAATGAACTTGATTAGTCTCTATTATGTCATCTCAACATGAAAATGAGTCTAACGATGCAAAATAATAGCCACCAAAGAATAAATATTGTTTTTGTCTTAGAGAACTGTCTACTTACTGGTTCCAAATCAGAGTGTATAACAATCATCCAGGGAACCTTAAAAAAACATTGCATGGTTCCATGCTAGACTTTGTGAACCAGAATGTTTGGAGATGGGGCCCAAGAACCTGCATTTTTAACAAGTTTTCTGGGTGGTTCTAACATAATGCTAATCCACGGATCAGAACTGGGGAATCACTGACAATCTGAATCCTGTGTCTCATCCAAAGCAGGTGCTTGATGTTTGCTGAAGCAAAGAAGAGAAGAGGCAGGAGAGGAAGGTAAGAGCCAGCAGAGAGACCATGGCTGGCTGAAGTCACATCAAAGTATCACAAATTAACCTGTTGATACTCTATATTATATTACAGAGTCTCTATGGTATCTCAAGGTTCTTCAGTCCAATTAGAGTTTAACATGAATAAGAGAAAACCAATTCACACATAATTAAGTGAAGAATATAGTTCAACAAGCAATTAATTATATATACATTTTAAAGCCAGAGAACACCTGCATAAGTAAAACTCACCAATCTTCTCTCCTACTTTCTGTGGGAAGCTCCTTTCATTTATTTTTTAACAGTTTTTAATATTCTCTAAACCACAATAAAATTGTATATAATGGACATTAGAGAGGTTATGTTATTTGAAAGTTTGGCTGCAAAGCCTGTATTCCACGCCACTTCACTATAGTTTCTTAAGGATTTCCCCCTCTACCAAAAGGATTAGTTTTCTTCTCACTTCTTTGAATACTCTTCTCAGGTTGTTAGTGTGAACTAGGTTACTCTCTCTCTTTTGTAACAATAAAAGATAAATAAACAAAATGTTCAATTTTAATTTTTTAAATAGAACACTAAATTTAGTCTTAGAATTCTCTGTTTGGTAAGTTTCCAGTTACAAGGTCTTGGCTTCCCTTGAGCACAGTTTGAAACAAAATAATGCAGTTTGTTCCTACGGCTGGAACACGCAGAGTGGAGTGTGCAGGCAAAGAGGCCTTGGCTCTGCTCCAGGATTTTAAACCTCCTTCAACTGCCACTCTCATCTCTGCTTCAAGGGCTGCAGATAAGCAAACAGGATTAGTGTTTTCTAGTCCAGAAGAGCTAGGAAAGCTTTGCACACATCATTCAGGTGCCCACCTCATCACACAGGCTGGCAGGGACATGACAAGGTGGTGTTCATCAGGAAAGTAGTAAAAACGAAGCCAAATATGAAAAGCTGCCCAGTCCACAAACTGGCCCTTTCTTAGGTCTCAAGACCAGATGGTACTCAGACAATGGATGCTGTCAGTGGGAGTGGTGGGACAGAACTGAGGCAAGGCTGAAAAAGCCTCCACGCTCCACTCGCATACTGAAGCATCTCCTGAGGTCCATACTGTGTGCTGGTGAGGAAATGGAAGTATCACCCACCACTCCTTAGGCCACAGGGTGCCTGGTTCTGCCAAGGTCCCACATGCCCTGGGACTAACTGTTGTTTATGTAGTTAGGAAGAAACTGACAGGGAGAGAATGCCAGGTTATTTTTTTTTTCTTCCCTAAATGAGGTTCCATCAGAAAAGTAATAATGGTTTTCAGTTATGGCTGTGGAGGCTAAATTAATTAGGTCATGGGCTTGCTACTATAAAATATTTCCTTCTGAAAAGCATCCACTGGACAAAACAAATAGATGTTTCTCAGGAAAGTAAATATGCCTTTGTCATTATTTAACTGGATATTCTTAGTTGTCCAAATTTCTTTTTTGTCCAAAATTCTTTGTCCTAAATTATACAGGGGGCGATTAGGACAAAGATACACAGCTGGAAGGAACTGCATATGAAGCCTGAAAGGTTCTTTATTCTTTACTGTATAGGACAAAGATATATAGCTGGAAGCAACTGCAATATATGACCCCTGAATCCACAGTGAGTTAGAGAAGATATGCCCAGGGCTCATCAAGGCTGTGCTCGTGGAAGGAGAAGGGTGCAGGAGCTGCTGGGAGACAGCCAAGCCTAAGAAGGCATGGACGCAGTGAAGGGAATCTGAAGCGTTTAAGGAAATGGAGCTTTGGCTAACAGAATGGATGTGTACATTGGAATTCACAGATCCACCTCCCGTTTCCTGGTGCCTAGAGTAGTGACAGGTACCCAGACAGGGCTTGCAGAATCTGAAGTGAAAAGCTTAGGTGCGTGTTCAAAGGTGACAATCAGGCAGAGGTTCTTTATGTTATTTTAGCTCCATGGCCAACAGGGTCATGCTAAGAATATTTCTCTGAGTACAAGTGTCACAAGGAATTCATGACAATGGAGAGCTGCCAAGGGGGTAGTATGAGGTAGCAAGGATGCTGGCCTGGTTTTAATTCCATCTCTGCTGCTCATCTTAGACAAGGCACATCAACTTTTGGGGGTGTCAATATTCCCATCTGAAAAGGGAGAAGAAAACCAACAAGCTCCTAGGGTTGCTACAAGAATGAATTAAAAAAGTGATCACATATATGATTAGCATAGTGCCTGGGACACAGGAAGGGTGTGGCTCAAAACGTTAACTTAAAAGAACTTTAAAAGGGTGGGGAAGAACTGGGGGGCTCCCATATAAAGTACTGAGTATGAATCTACTTAAGGATGTTCTTACACCTTTATTCTGTGAATGCTTTTTGGTGGTCTTGGACAAGCTACACAAAAAACTCTTAAGTACTATACAATCAGGTCTCATTTTTCACCCAAACCAATAGCAGCACCCAGCTCCACTAGTTACCGTACCCACCAGATTTGGCTCAGGGTATCTTTTAGGCTCTTTATAAGAATTTTTTAAATTCCTTCAGTGGGGTGGCTATTCCTAACAACATGCGTCTGGCTCTTGTGACAGTTCCCACACAAAGGATTTGAAGATGGTGTAAGTAATGGCACCCAATAGACATAACCTGGTTCTCAGGCATGTGCTTCGAAGGGGCTGAGGTTAGTCTGCGTGTAATCCCTGGATGTCTCTCCCTTTCCAGAAGCCAAAGCCTCCTTCCCGTGACACTACATCATAATGACCTCTGTTCATGGCCATCTCTCCTACTGACTAGGACATGGCCTTGAACAAGTAATTCCACCTTTCCAAATGGACTGGCTGTTCTGTAAAATGGGAATAATATCTATCTTCTACGAATGCTGACGGAATTCTATTATCTCTATCAAGATCTTCGACCAACTTGCTATCCAGAGTTTCAAAAAGCAGTATGAATTAAACTTAGATATGAAAATATGGAAGAAAAATGGGGCCTTTGTGCTACAAGGAATCACACAGAAGTATTTACATTAGAGAACAAGATTTAGTTAAGCCTTCCCTATTTATCATTTATAAAGGAAAACAATCAATATACATTAACTGAGCAAAGAGAACAAAAACTTACATTTTTCTTATACAGAATATCACAATGTTATTGACCGAGAAACCCTGAAATGCACATTACCTGCCTCTGAACTCAATATTGTTGGGTTTGTCTCTATTGACACAGTCATTTTTATAGAAGACAGCACATGAGTGCTTGACAGCTTTTATCTTTCACATGCTTGGTGGCTCTGAGGAGCATTAAGCCTCCATCATATTTTCACAATTGAGAAAAATGTGGTTTGTCAAGTATTGCAGGCCACATCAGGGTCGTCAAGAGAGGGTCCTCAGAAAATCTCAGGCAGAGATGGCTTTTGCATTTTTCCCTCCACACCAGCCCCCATCTAAAAGATAATAAAAAGCCACTCTAAAGGAAATAAAAGGCAACAATTAGAAAACTTTTGAATTCCGAATTCGAAGAGGTCCAAAGGCATGAATACAACTGAAGTCTGCTCAGCTACGTCATCCCCAGAGAAACTCTGCAAAACCACTCAGGATTCTGCCGAGTGCACGTGAGAGACAAGGAGAACCCCACCTCCCCCAGAGAGGCTTCCACCAGCAATCCGTCAAATTTCGAACCCAGTTAAGAATCAACTCTTTGTTAAGAAAAGCCTTTTAAAAGTCAAAGTAATACATGTTCATAGCTTTCAAAACAAAACAAAAAGTAGTCAAGGCTTACTATGAAAAGTAACAGTCCACTCCACCATTCTCTTTATACCTTTCACTTCAAGTCATCATACTCAACACAGGATTTACCTCCTTATTTCCAAATCATGAATTCTTGGTTTCACATTTTCAACATTAAAACTCGGATTCTGCCTTCTCTTTGCAAATGAGCTGTTATCCTCTTGGAGGCCAGTCACCTTGCTTATCCAGCTGGCTTCATTCCACAAATATTTATCATGGTGTTGCCATAGGCATTGGGGACACAGCAGTGAATGAAACAGGCAACAATCCCTGTCTTCATGAAGTTTACCTTCTAGTAGGGTAGGCCCTTAATAAAATGGACGTTAAAATTTGGTTTCCCATTATAGAATTTATTAATTTATTATAAATGTCTGCACAGGCTACATACCAGGCCTGTTCTGAGAGCTATGTAAGTATTAACTCATTTTAATTTTACTTCAAAAGAGGTCACTCGTGGCTGGAAAAATACACTAAAACAAGTCCACCTGTTTTAGTGAACAGGTGGGGACTGAATCCTAATGGGAGACTGAGGCAAGAATGAGGCGAGAAAAATTAGTAAATAGGTAACTCTCTTGAGGAATTCTGTTCTGAAAGGAAGACTAGAAATGTAATAAAGGGGATATGGGTCAAGAAAATTTTGTTTTGAAGTCTGGGAGCTTCTATAGCATGTTGGTGTGCTCATAAGAAAATAATCATGATGCATGAGAGCAGAGCTTGCTTACTGTGGGAGCAATTTCCTTGACGGAAACCATAGCGTCACCTTTCCTGTTGGCATTCCAAGGCCATCTATCTAAAACTGCAATCCCTGCCACTCACCACTCCCCATCCGGTCTCTTCGGCTTTATTTTACTCCTTAGTACTTAATATTTCCTACAGTTCAAGATATTTAACTCCTCTGGCTTACTGACAGTCTACGATACTAGAATGCAAGCTTCACGAGGACAGGATTATCACCTGTTTTGTTCACTGCTATATTCCCAGTGCCTATGGCAATGTCACGGTAACTATTTGAAGAATGAAGTAAATTGGACAAGCAGAGTGACTGGCCCCAGAGAGGACAGATGGTTCATCTGCAAAAGGAAGGCAGAGTCCAGAAGTACAGGCCTCAGGAGGCTGAGCAATGTGGTGTGGGTTCCTGACACTCTCTCTTGAGGGCTTCCATTAGATGGGTAAGATGGGTATAGAATTCTAGGTTAGAAATCATTCTCCCTTAGAAGGTCAAGACACTGCTTCACTGTCTTCTGGTTTCCAGAACTGCCACTGCCAAATCTCAGGCAATGTTGATTCTTAATCTTTGTACAAGAATTACTTTGGCTCCATCCCTGATATTCTAAAATTTCATGATAAAGGAGCTTTGCATCTTTTTAGACCTCTAAAATTTTTTGAAATATATTAAGTATCTATGTCATATAAACAACTTTTAAAGAAAAAAAAAAGTTAAGAACCCCAAACCTGCCACCTGGCTCAAGAGTCGGCAACCTACAATGAAAAGGCCACGCCTGGCCTGCTGCCTGTTTCTGGTAATAAAGCTTTGTTGGCGCACAAACCACACCCGTTAGTTTACCTCTGGTCAACTACAAGGTTGGAGCCCAGCAGTGGCAACAAAGACCAAATGATGCACAAAGGCATATTTATTATTTTACCTTTTATAGCAAAATGTATTGGTTCCTCACCTGGCTTAAGACAGAAAGCAAAACTTTTGAAGTCCCTGGTACGACTCTTCCCAACCAGTCTTTTCTCCCTGTGAGGAAACCATTACCTAAATTTTGTGTTATTTCCTTTCACCTTTGTACTTTTTATGTATTCCTAAACAAAAAATCATTTAGTTTTTCTAACTTGAATTCTATATTAATAAAGTCATACTGTACAGTATGTCCTTGTGTAACCCGGTTCTTCACTCAGCTTCTAGATCAGAGGCATAATCATGCTGATAGTGCAGTTCATTTTCATTGATCCGATCAATATTCCATTGTGTGACTACATCAGTCTATCAGTTGTTGATAGTCATGAGAACTACTTCCAGGATTTACATAAAACAAACAAAAAGCCACTGTGAACATTTTTCTACATGTATCCCACCTATGTGACCAAGGGGTATGTGTATATACATAGAATGTCACCTAGGAGTAGAATTGCTGAGCGATGGGCATATGTAAATGGTTTTGTAGCATATACCCTTCAAACAATAGTAAATAACATTCTCTAATACATTTTCAATATGACACCTGGCTTTGTCAGCCACCAATTTTTTTGCAAATCTAGTGTTTCAATCACTTCAGGTTTTGTTTGTTTTTTAGAGTCAAGGTCTCACTCTGTTTGCCAGGCTGGAGTGAAGTGGTATGATCATAGTTTACTGCAAAGCCATGATCCTGGGCTCAAGTGATCTTCCTGCCTCAGCATCCCAAGTAGCTAGGACTACAGGCATGTGCTACCATGCTAATTTTTAATTTTCTTTGTAGAGACAGGGGTCTCATTATATTGAGCAGGCTGGTCTTAAACTAGCCTTAAGTGATCCTCCCACCTTGGCTTCCCAAAATGTTGGGATTACAGGTATAAGTCACTGTGCCCAGCCATAATCACTGTCGTTTTAATATGCTTTTCTATGATTACTAATGTGGTTGAGTATCTTTCCACATAGTTCTTGGCCATTTGTATTTCTTCTGTGAAATGTTCATTCATGTCTTTTGCCAATTTTTCCCTTGATAGGCTTGTCTTCTTTTTAGTTGTTGTAGTTCTGTACTTATTTCCAATATTAATTTTGTCAGTTTTTTTATACCGCAAATCTCAGCTTGTGACTTTTCAGCCACTGAAAAGTATCTTTTAATGAATAAAAGTTCACAATTTTAATATTTTCTTTTATACAATGTGTATTTTGGATCATCTTTAAATAAGCCCTTCTGTACTCCAAAAATCATTAAGGATTATTCTACTTTGTCTTCTAAATGTTTTTAAATTTTGCCTTTCACATTTAAGTTCTTGATCCATTTGGAATTTAGTTTTGTGTGTGTACAACAGAAACGGTCTTCCTTTTCTTTCCCATGTGGACAGCCAATTATTGAAAAGTCCATTGATTTCCCACAGATTCTACAATGCCACCTTTTATAATATAAAGAACCCATATATATGTGATCTGTTTTTGGGCTCTCTATTTTGTTCCAACAGCCTATATGTGTATCCTCATCCCACTACTGGCATCTTAATTACTACAGCTTTATAGAAAGTTTTGACAGCTGGTAAAGCAAGCTTTCACAACCCATTCTTTTTTGTCACGTATGTTGTGGCTCTTTCTCTGGCTTTTCCATATTAGTTTTAGAATCAGCTTGTCAGGTACTATGTAAAACCCTATTGGGGTTTTGAATAGAATTATGTACAATGTATACATCATTTTGAAAAGAAATAACATCTTCAAGATGTTTTCTGATTCATGAACATGGTAGTGCTTTCTGTCCCTTCTACTGAGGACCATAAAAGTTTTCCAGTTTAACATGTTAATATTTAAGTTATATTAAATAAATTTTCTAGTATCATCAATCATTTGTTTCCTATTTGAAGATTTTTACCTCTATGTTAATGAGTGACATTGGCTGCTAATTCTTCTTTCTTGTGCCGTCTTTGTGTTGAATGTCAAGGTTATACAAGTGTCACAGGAAAAGCTGGGTTTCATTCCCTCTTGTTCTAGACTCTTAAGGAGTTTGTCTAAGATTGAAATAATCTTTTCCCTGAGATGTTTGATAAAACACACTTGTAAAACCACCTGGGATGAGTGTTTATCTGGAAAAATATGTAAAGATATTGATTCAATTTCTGTAAGTTAAATAACCTATTCAATTTTTCTATTTCTTCTTGAGTCAACTTTGCTAAATTATTTTTTTCTATTATGCCTTAGTTTTGAAATACTGGCATAAAGTTGCTAACAGTATTTTCTTACTATTTTAAAAATTTCTGCTGCATCTGTTCTTTGTGTTTGTAAATTTATTCCTTTATTTCATTTTAGTTTTGGGAAGAAGCAGAAATAACTTTGTGTGTTAAATCCATTACATTTATGAGAGCAAAATCTCACAGAAGATTGATTCTTCCTTATCTATAAGACAGAGGTAATTTCAGAACCCACTAAGGCTGTTGTAGTAAGAATTAAATGAATTAATATCTGCAAAGTGCTTAAGACAGTGCTTGGCACATAGTAGGGAATCAAAAATATCATGATTAAACTATAGAGAATTCAGTTCCACTGAGATGATGTCTTGTTCTTGTTGACTGAAGTTTAATAATCTAAAGCAACAGTAACTGGTTACGGATTAGACTCTTTCAAAGAGGTGATAATACATCTGGTTGATAATGCACTCATTCTGAAATTCAGTCTGGGTGTTTGTGCCCTGGAATTACGAACAGCACATATGGCATAAAATAAAATGTAAAACAAAGCAAGAGGTCTACTATAGGCTATTCTAAACACATAGTGGGGAATAAAAAAAACTGAGTTCTTGATGAGCAATCAATTACGAAAGAAAAAATAAAATAATGAAGGTATAATAAAAACCATAAGGAAAACTATAGTAGTCTCAGAGAGTTTTCATTATTAGGCAGCTTTTATTCATAGGTAAACACATAACTGATTTTATCCGTAGGTCCTTTGTTAGGGAACTCTCTGCTTATAAGAAGATTTTTCTATCCTATCTAACAGAGGGATACTATTAGGCGTTCTACTCCTAGTCAATTTCTGTATATAAGTTTTGTCTACAAACAAAAAGAAAAACAGCAATAAACCCAGCAAACAGATATTGAATTATTTAGGGGAAAGTAAACTGATGCCTGTGATTTACTTTGAAATGCATAAAAAATAAGATGGATCTCCTGTAATCCTAGGACTTTGGGAGGCCAAGGTGGGTGGATTACTTGATATCAGGAATTCGAGACCAGACTGGCCACCATGGCAAAACCCCATCTCTACTAAAAATACAAAAATTAGCAGGGTGTGGTGGTGCATGCGTGTAATCTCAACTACTTGCATGACTGAGGAACAAGAATCACTTGAACCTGGGAGGCAGAGGTTGCAGTGAGCTGAAATAGCGCCACTGCACTCCAGCCTGGGTGACAGAGTTAGACTCTGTGTCAAAAAAAAAAAAAAAAAAAAAAAAGATGGATCAATGGATGGTACGGAAGATGAACAGATGAATAAATACATGACGAAGATCTGTACAATGTCACTAGTAGAATTTAAAAGGAAGTAGATCAGCATTCACTGTAAAGTTATTTCAACTTTCTATAATGGCTTCAGAATTTTCATAAAACAATATTGGGGAAAATGTAAATTCTTATACTTAGCAAGTGAAAAACTGAAATAAAAGGAATATAAAAATATTTAAATTATACACACAGCAAAAGTTATATAGAAAGTTCATTATAATGTATAAGAAAAGCATTAAGACACCTATAAAATACATGCAAACGGATATTAATAAATTGGAAAATAAACCTATGGAAAATATTCAGTTACCTCTAACCAAAGAGGTAATTTTAAAATTAAAGCAAACCTGAAATACCCTTGCACATCTACTTTCTTAGCTGAATTAAAACATCTGAGCGCACGCACACACACACACACACACACACACACACACACACACCCTATTTCCTGGCAAAGCTGTAGTGAAAATGGCATACTCATCTACAGCTGGCAGCCTTCAATGTAAACAAGTACCGCCTGTTTGGGAAGCAATTTGGCAGTCCCTAAGTCATAGTGCTTATCACGTCCTTTGACCTGGCATCCCACTCCTTAGAAAGTAACTGTAACAGTCAGAAGAAGCCAAAAGATGTTCATTGCAGTATTATCTACTAAAATGATTAAATAATAATGAACAACCTAAATCGCCATCAAGAGAAGAAAGATTGAGTAAATAATGACACATCCATATCACAAAATATGTAGATATTAAAAATATGACAATACTCGAAGCTCATGTAGAAAACTGCAAAATGTTCATGACACATAATCGAATGGAAAGCTATTTAGAGTTGACTGTGAGACTACAGGAATAAATGAAATGTGCACTGGCACTGTAAAAAACATGAACAATTAATGAAAATGACATGTTGCCAAATAAGGGGACTGTAGCTGACTCCTTTTTCTAAAATTTTCTTTCATCTTGCTGATGTATCTTTCAATTAAAATTAAATCATTAAAAAGCCCATCTTAAGACTGTCTACTCACAGTGCTGAGTTTGCTGCAAATGATGAGTATCCGGCGTTCGTACAGCATACTGGCGTACAGATGCAACATGTTGTTGACATCCACAGCCACAAAATATTCTGTTAGATTTCTCTAGGAGAAAGAAGAAGGCATGGGTTGTGGCTTATTTTGTTTGTTCTTATTACAACAGTATCTAATAAGAGCGTAAGAAACAAAATAATCAAAAAGTATACTCTCTTCTTCCCCCTGTCCTTTTCTTTCTGTCTGGGAAGCCAAATCCCCATCATGTATAAAATCATGAACCATCAAGTTGGAAGACCCTAAGCAATCACATCTTTGTGTGGTGATTACAGTTAACTGTGAGGTGACATCCAGCACTGCATTTGTGCCTTAGGTCAGTTCGTAAAGGTGAGCAGAACAGGAATTCTACTTATCTTACAAATGAAGAAACCAAGATTCAGAGAGATTCTCCAAGATGGAATAGTCTAATAAGCAATGAAGACAGGACTGCTGCTCACATCTTTGGGCCCCAGACCCTAGAACCTTTCCGACGTGCTGTGCCATATGCCTAAGCAAAGAAAGTACCCAGGGACCAAAATGCTCCTGGCACCGAGCCCATTTCTGTGAAGGAGATGCCACCCACGAAGGCCAGGCGAGCGCCTCCCCTGTCATCACTGCTGGTATCCCCTCCTTCACAGTTTACATTCGCTAAAATGGCTCAGCTGGAATTAAGGCAATTTCGAACATTTACAATTTCCAGGTATTTCACTCAAAAGGGAAAAAAAATAGAAGACAAACAGCAGTAAGTTGTGACAAAGCAGTGTTTTAAACAGCCTTCCCACCACCCACCCCCTGGCCACCCCCCGTAGCCTGGGCTTCATTCTTTTAATTAATACTATAGATTGGTACTCTTCAGATTTCAGAAAAAAAAAGGAGTGTGTTTCATTTATACAACGCTTTCTATACCCACCTGACTTAATAATATACATGAATATGCTAATTTCTTCAATGTTACAGGTTTTCAATGCCACAGAATATAATCCTCCGAAAATGAAAGGGGTTGGGGAGGGAAGGGACGCTATTGTCAGGGGTTGCAGTTTATAATGATTAAAGATCTGCAACCCATAAATTGAAATAAACCAGGTGGATTTTTCATGCAAAATAGCATAAAGTGCTTTTCAACAATATTATGGGCTGGGAGTAAAAACGGGCACTTATCTTGTAATTTATTATTGTTTGACTGAAGTACTAGGTTAACTGTCAACCTTTATAAATACAGAGCAAGTGAATTAATAGCTCTATATACTAACTACCTATCAAGTGCCAGTCACTGTACCAGACACTGTGGATGTGTAATTGCGCAGTCTTCACAGAAGTCCACTAGGCGTTATTCTTTCCGGTATAAAGAAGTCTGGGAGAGGTCAGTAACTGGCAAAGTCAGATCTGACTCCACAGCCTATACGTTTTCACTTATACCATATTGTCCCTCTTACGCACATCCACTGAGTGCAAGGTTTACATTTATTACTAAATATTCACTTAATCTTCAAACTACTCCTTGAAACACGTATTATTATCCCTCTATAAAGATGAGAAAACAGTGGCACAGAGAAATAAATTGTATAGTTTGATAAAGGTCACGCGTTAAGTGGATGTGACATCATTCAGTCCTGAGAGGGTCTAAATCCGTGCTCTTTTCATACAACACAAAATTGTAGGTAAAAATCATATTTGGAAAAGGAAACACAACAAGATCAAGTATGCCTAAAGAAAGCGAAATGCTTCTGTTAAAAATGACTGTGACCCCATTCACGGAGTGATCCATATATGGCAGGCAACAGGTGCTTTTCCTGTGTTCGTTCCAGTCTTCCCAACAACCCTGAGACAGGCAGTATCATCTCCATTTTATAGATGAGAACAAAACTGAGGCTCGGGAAGTCTCAGTAGACTTCTAAAGGTCACCCAGCTAGAAAGGGCAGAGCCATGTTTTAAAACCAGATCTCCTCAATCCGAAACTCATACCCTAACCACCACACCAACTTGCCTCTTAACAAACTCAGGGGAAAAACAAAACAGCAAACATGAAAGGCAGGTGGAAGGGGTTGACCAGCGTATCTCGGTTCCTCCACTGGACGGAGGAATGCAGAGCTAATGATGTAAGGGTGGGGTTTGCTCTGAAGACAGTGACATGGCACAGCTCTCCTCACAAACAAAAATACGACGCCCTTCACTGAGCATTTCAGTAAAAAGCTTAACTGCTGATGAATTACATGAATTTTTCTTTTAGGAGAGGATGGAAGTAAAAAGAAAATAGAAATGAGGAGCTTAAAGAAGGCCAGAAAGCCCATTAGCACTTTTGACAGATCCAAAGATAACTCTGAAGCCACCAAAACGTGGCCTCAAGAGTCTGCCAAGAAGCTTCACGCTGGGGAGAAATATGTTACACAGCTTGCCGTCCAAATAGGGAGACACAGCGTCAGAGACAAATCCTGCGCCTTATTTTGGTGGGAGAAAAAAAAATCACAAGGATACTTTTGTGGATGGGGAAGGGAACATTTCTGAAATAAAAACACCATTTGATTGAGGCATGTCCCCCATCTCCAGTCAGATTCTGAGTGACTCAGGTGCTCGTTCCAAAAACTCTACACAGGTATGTTAAAAATACGTAACATTTAGCCAAATTCTCTCTAAACTGTCATGTACTTTTTTTGGTATTTCTCATCCCATCTGTGCTGATTACCAAGATATTTGTGTCTAAACAGAAGCTGTCTTTCTTATCTGCTTCCTCCCCTGCCTCTTTCCTTCTGGGATGCCACCCGCCTGAGCGGGTGGGAGTGGGTGGGAGTGCCAACAGCCCTGGGAACCTCGCTCAGCCGTGGGAGCACCTGTGGGGCAGAGTGGGGCCCCAGGAGCAGCTGCAGGGAGCACTCACAGTTCCCACCAAACCTCAGCTCAGAAGCAGGCCCCAATGAGTCAGGAACCTCCCTCCCCCAGCCACACCAATCCTCACTCTCTCAGGCCTGCCATGCCTTTTCATACCCACAGGCCTTTACTTCTGCTGTGTTCTCTGCCTTGAAAGCCCCGCTCTTGCTTGAGGGCACCCGCTTACTTTTCAAGACCCAGCTCCCATGTCACCTCCTCCCAGGAGACTTCCCCAACTCATCATTTGTCAAGCTCCCCCACATGCTTTCATTGTCCCCATCTTACAGTAACTCAGTTTTAAGTATGTTTATGCCACAAGACTGAGGTCCTGTTGGGTGAAGCTACTTCTCCCATCATCCAGCAGTTTGATGAGAGCAAGCTCGGTGCATGGAGGAAGCAATGGCTGAGGGCGCTGGTCCCTTGCTTGGGCGAGAGCAGTGCAGTGAGGAACATACCAGCCTGGAAGAGGGACCAGGTGGGACATTAGGAAGAATGTAGCATGTGACTCCAGAAAACCTGGCTCTGAGTCAGATGAAGTGACTGATTACTCAGTAATGGTGAAGAACCCACAGAAAAAGAACTGACACTGGAAACTGCACAGAGGCAGGTAAGTAGCTGTGGATGGTGGAGGGAGGGAGGGGGTGACTTTTCATGGTATCTGTGGCTACATTTATTAAAAATGTAAATAAATTAGTGGTTTATCAGGTAACTGGGGTGAGGGCTGTACACAGAAGCAGGTATTCATTTCACAGCCAGGTCAACTGTATTTCTCCAACGGATAGATCAGAGGATAGAAGGGAGGGCTTCCACGCTAGGCTGTCTTTGGTCAAGACTATAGCCAGAACATATTATGAGCCTCTGCTGATAAAAGATAAGCCACTCTCCCAGCACTTTGTTTCTGTGGACTAAGTCCTCAACCTCCCATTTCTGTCTCCTATAATCAGGCAATGAACACACACTTAATTTAATTCCTACTATGTGCCTAGAACCCTCCTAGGAGCTAGGCTTGCAGAAGTAAACTAACTGTGACCTCCATTTTCCTGCTTACTCTTGGGTGGGAGGAACATCAGACTTAGAAATCTAGTATGCAATGTACTGTGATTGAGGCTACACTCCAGGCATGGCTGAGAAGCCTCAATTCCCTTGGTGGATATGCAGGGGAAGGCTGGAGAAGGTGCGATGAAGAAGACAATTGGTCTGGGCCTCCAAATGTGTTCACTCAGTGGACAAGGGAAGAAGCATATTCCAGGCAGAGGCAAAGACAGGGTGGGGAGAGGAGCCACAGGCAGGGAGGAGAGTGAAGCGCAGGGCAGGGCAGGAGAGCAGTGGGCCGGGAAGCTAGGTTTCTGTCCTGTGGGAGCCTAGGCCTTGCCCTACATGGGACAGGGCAGTGCTGAAGGACCCTGACATGAACCTATTTGTGTTTCAGAAAGAGCTTCCTAGAGGCTCTGTGGAGGACAGGTAAGAGGGCAAACCGGAGGCAGGACAGTCAACTAAGAGGCTGCTGCCATATTCTGGGAAAGAAATGATTAAAATACACATTAAAAAACCAATTCAGACAAAACCTTTGGGTGTGGATGTGACAGATACCTCTGAAGTAGAATCATAGGATTTGATGAATTAGACTTGGGGAGGAAAGGAGGAAAAAAATCTCAGACGACCCCTGGACTTCCAGATTACTATGTGCCATACTTGTCCACTTGCTCAAATAGCTTTTTAAAGGGAGAGTCCATTCATTTAATAAAGGATCAATCCTCCTTCTAAAGTCCAATAATTCCTGTCAAACATGGTGTCCCTGGCCACCTAGTCCTAGGCCTAGTGTCCTGGGCTGTAGTGCTACCATGACTGAGCCTAAGTGACCACTCTCTTCATACTCTGCCAGTTACTTCTCTGTGTGACTCACCTACTTGGAAAGGAAACTTGCTTCGAGGGCTAATTCCCAGTTTCTGTGCTTAAAAGGTCTCAGTTTTCTTAGTGCCAGTATATTTTCAGGCTTGAGGATATTCCTTTCCTACTCCTGGAGCTTAAGCGTTATTTCGGTTACATATATATTTATATCCCCAGAAGCATGTGCCTCTCCACCTAGCACCTCTTCCGGCCACACTCTCTAGGGCTGGGTAGCATAGCTGCAAAGCTAACTACCACCAAGGTTGGAAAGGGCTCAAATCTGAACAAGGTCTCTCGACAGAGCAGCCTGCAAGTTGCATTTCAGAAGAGGCCGGCAACGCACAAGCTCCTTAGACTCTCTAGACTTCCACTTCTCATCTCTGCAAAGAAACATTGGTAAGCGTCAGGTCCAGCACAAACCCCGTGTGGCTCTAAATTCAGACAAAGAGAAAGGGAATGGCACCTGGCAAAACCCCTGTTCTCCCAGGAGAAGCCTCATAATGGCTACTCTCTTCTAGCTGTCCCTGCTGGCTCCTGCACCAATCCAGGTGGCTGGGGACTTGAGGCTCACTGTGATCCCTGCCTGAGGTTATGAAGCAGGTGGGGGTGGTGGTGATGGGGGGAGTTGGAGTGGGGTGGGCATGGGAAGGGATATAGTGGGGCTTAGAGAGAAAGCGTCTTAGGTTCAACACCTTAGGGAAATGAGATAATCCTCAAACCAAAGAACTGACTCTAAGCTGGGTACTCCTTGGAGCCTTCGAAACAGATGCTAGTCTGCCCCACTGTCTGTCATTTTATTAGTCTTTGTGACTTACCACTTCATACATGGTACACATGATAAAGACCTACTGTCTTGTGTCTGGAGGCAGCTTCCAAGGCAAGAGGCTTGGTTTTGTCAGTGGGTCTTGTTTACTGAAATAACCCCTATTTAAATTATTTTACCATAATATAAATTTTTAAAACCCTAAACTTTTTTTTTTTTTTTTTTTTAAGGATTTAGGTAACCTTAGTTATGAGGGATTCTTTAAAGGGAATTATAAATTTGGATTCTAAAACAATCTGTCTAAGAAAGAATCCCACAAATTCACATAATCAAATCAGAGAAGTGTATTCTAGGAGGGAAAGCAGAGTTTACCCAGAGGTCAATTTCCATCCTTCCATGTGAATGGAAAACCCATTAGAATAAACAATTACCTGACAACGCTTAAGAGCAACAATGGAATTCTCTATAATCACAGTTCTTGATAATAGGTCTTCTACTACCACTTCAACTTTGTTTATGTTTGAAAGTCACGATGAGTTCATAAATCTTTTCTGTATCATGGCACATCTTTTGACAAAGTGGAGTCTGGGCAATGTTATATGTAACTGTCCATTCTAACTGCTTTCCTCGCATCATTAACCACTTGGTATGACACCAACTAGATAATTAAGACAGGTTGTTTAATATTCCAAATGAAGGTCTATGTGATAATCCATTAATCTAAAGTAAACTTCAAAACCTGGACACTAAAAAAAATCCCTTATACAGCTGGTTTACAATGTAATTATTACTACATAACTGTTCACGATCTGTGACTTTTTTTAAAATGCAGGTCAACTGTTTAAAATTTATAGAAATGTATGCTCATTTAATTATTGCCTGCATAAAATTCACTCCTACATGTGTTATCTTGATAGACACAGAAAACCCTGATGAGCAATTATAGAGTGATAGTTTTTCAGTGAAAAGAAAGAAATTCTAGAAATAATGAGAATTAACTTCAATGGGGATCTGAAAGGGAAAAGAATTTTTCACGTTTGCTTTTCATTAATGTCTTGCAGACAAATTGGCCCAAAAGCCAACTGAAAGGAATTGCTTTTTTTTTTCTTCTCCTGGGGGTGGTTACATGTTAATTCATTCAGTCAGTCATTCATTCAGTCAGTAAATATATAATGCGCATCTATTTTGTTCTGGGTACAGTGCTACAGGGAAAAAAATACTGATCCCTGTCCTTAGAGAAGGAGAGAGAACATTTAGCCAAACATTCATACAATTAATTATATAACTTACATGTGTGCTGACCAATTTCTTAGATGGGTAGAGGGAGCCATGGAACCAGGGCCCAGACCCAGCAGCATCTCAATGTTTGGATCCTACTGACCGAGGTGTGAATCCTGGTTTTAGCACTTTCTGGTTCAGCAAGTTACCTCACATCTCTGGGCTTCGTTTCCTCTCCAGAACAGGGAAATAGGGATAACAACCATATTTTAAGGCTGTCTGAAGATTTGATATCCACAATGGATGCTCAGTAAATACCAGCTCCTTCTCTTTTTTTTACACTAACACTTCCCTGAAGCTGTCTAGGAGAATGGGATTATCTGGTGATAGAATATTATGAAGTTCCAAATCCCAAATACTATTTATCCTTTTTGTTGCTTATGTTCCTTAGAGAAGATAATAAAAAAATATTTACAAACCATCTCCTATATTACAGGCAGTGGAGCCCTGGGGTCCATTTGCCCCATCGGTTCCAAGATGTTGACACCATTTGACACCATTCTGGTGTCAAAAGGGTCTGCTAAGACATTTTTCAGGCTCCATATAATATATGCCCCATGAAAGGAAAAGCATTAATCTCCATAACGATGAATATGAGCAAAAACCTAGAAAAGATATGCTACAGGAGTAATGTTCTTCAGCGCTCAGCCACAACTCAGACCTCAAGGGAGGTTAAGACTAGAATTCTGGGAGAGCCAAGAAAAGGAGAAAAAGAAACACACCATTGAAAGCAGCATCTCCGGGCTGGATGCAGTGGCTCACGCCTATAATCCCAGCACTTTGGGAGGCTGAGGCAGGAGGATCACGAGGTGATCCTCCTGGCCTGGCCAACATGGTGAAACCCCGTCTCTACTAAAAAAAAAAGAAAAATACAAAAATTAGTCGGGCCTGGTGGTGTGCATCTATAGTTCCAGCTGCTCAGGAGGCTGAGGCAGAAGAATCGCTTGAACCCAGGAGATGGAGGTTGCAGTGAGCCGAGATCCTGCCACTGTACTCTAGACCGGGCGACAGAGCAAGAGTCCGTCTGAAAAAAAAAATTAAAAAAAAAGCAGCATCTCCATCACACCAGACATTGTCCTTGGAACGCTACATTTAATACTTCATTTGTTTCTCACATTTTCCTTTTATAGATAAGGACCTAGAGGCTCCAAGAGTACAAGTAAATTGCCCCAAGGTCCCAGGGTAATGAAGCCCAGAGTCTGGCTGTTTCTAAAATTCATACACTTCTACTACACCAGATCATAAAGGATTAACAACCCCACAGTTATTGCTTGTTTCAATTTACAGTGCAGCAATTTAGTAATTTTAAATTAATTCTTGAAAAATTATCAAGAGATTAATATGCAAATTTCAACATGGCTAAAGCTCAATAGTGATTCTACGTCAAAAACCACACAAATCGGTCCTACAAAAGTTCAGATTCTCCTTAGAGGAAAGGCTTTCCTGCTTCATTTCGTAATTTGTTACATTAAAAAAAAAAAACTGTTTCTTTTCCTTTTTGTCCTTGTGAATAGAACACATCAATTCCAGGGAGGCAGTGGGGTACAATAGGAACAAAACGTTACAAACCTGGGTCGCTACACTGTGCTTAGTAGCAGACCTTTCACCTCAGCTCTGTGAGCTCTGGGCTCCTTGTCTAAAACGGGGTTCATGTCGACCCATCTCGGAAATGCTCTAAGGATTAAATGGAATCATGTACGTTAGGAGTCTGGCAGATTGGTATTACCATTCTGCTTAGAAACAAACAAGGCTAGCCTTTTACTGGTTTGCAAAGGAAGACTGAGGGACAATGGGTCATACCCACGAAATTGGTTCATTAGTGGCAAAACCAGCTGAAGAAATGTAAATTTTAAAAATAGTGGGGGCAGGAGACGTAGCATACAGTGCAGACAGGCTTTGGAGGTAAGGCTATGAGAAGACTTGGAAAAAAAACCTTCCTAATCTCAATTGTGGTTTTGAAAAATTACAAATGATCAGAATTTTCAGGTACCTTAAAATCAAGTTCCTAAGAAATTTTTCATTCTTAAAAGAAAAAAATATTGTTTTTAATGTACCTAACCTAGGCAATCATTTTTATTATAGCATTATTTATAATAGAAAATATAAACGTCTATTAGTAGGGAAAGCATAGTTAAAACAGCTAAATACAGTGGATTCAACATACATTTATCTTTTCCCTCTCCTGATACCACCCTCCCAGAAAAAGTCACAGTAAAAGAATTTTAAAAGGCACAAACGCCGAAAAACAGGAGAAGAGATAGTAATGGAAGAGAGAGATCAAATTTTTGAAAGCCGAAAAACAGATGTGACTAAAGAAGTGGTTTTCAACCTGGGGCCATTAGTCCCCCAGGGGATTTTTGGCGATGCCCGTGGACATTTTTGGTTGTCACAGCTGGAGGGGAGTGTGCTACCATCATATGGAGAGTAGAGCCCAGAGATGCTTGCTAAATATCCTACGATATATAAAACAGCCCCATTCAATAAAGAATAATCTGGCCCAAGCTGACAAGCATGTGACTGAGGTTGAGAAGAAAAGCTGAAAGCTATGGATAAGGTGGGCAGGCACAGCACCGAACATTCAGCCCGACTCATAGCACAAAAAGAATTCCAAAAAGGAACTGGAGACACTCAGAATCTCTGAAGGCTAGGGGAAGGGGTACAAATAAAAATAGGAGTAATTCAATCCCAAGGATCTTCTCTCTCAGCTCATTGAGCTAGTCAACAGAGTTTCCTGCACCTCTGCAGAGGAATACGTGTTTACCTTCTAGGAGAACTGAACCAGAAACGCCTGGAGACACCAGGTATAGTTGAGGACAGGAAATAAAGCCTTACACTAAAAATGAGGAATAAATGAAGGTATACATATTAGATGTTGACATGTCGTAACTCACCATTCCTACTCAGCTTCCAGAACACTGGTAATAATGCATATACTCCCTAGGCAAAGAAAACAGACCGATCCAAAAGAAAAGACTCTGACACTGATATTTGAGAGTCCCCCTGCCCCCCAAAATAGCCACACTAGTTCCAAGCTCCAGAAACTCTGATCTATCTCCCACAATAAAAACCCACCAGGTAACAAGCCCTATTTATAAGGACGGAGCATCCAGTCAGCTTTTTAGTGCCTCACTCTTAAATGTTATGGCGCAGCCATTTGAGGAAAGGCTCTACAGTGAAAGTTATGGAACAAAACAAAAAGAAGACAGGAATGTTGAGCAAGAAAATAATACAAGGAGAAGAAGAATTTTTAAAATCTATAAATAACAGTCTCACAGATGAGTGAAAATATTAATAGAATGACAGAAGAAGTAGAGAGAAAACACAGAGAGATGGAAATGGGAGAGAAAAAACAAGAAAATTAGAGGATCAATACAGGAGATTTAACATTCTGTCATAGAGGACCCAGAGAAAGTAAGAAAAATGAAGAGTATTTTTTCAAAGATATAATGTGAGAAAAGTTCTCAGCTCTAAAGGACATGAGTTTCCAGATTAAATGGAACCACCAAGTGCCCAGCACAATAGATGAAAACAGGCCCATAGCAAGGCACATAATTGCAATTTCAGGATACCAGGAGAGACCATCAAAGGATGGTTACAATAAATAAATCACAGGAATCAGAATGGCTGAGACTTCTTAGTTGCAACAGGAAAGCTAGAAGTTAGTGGAGAAACATCTTCAAAGTTTTGAAGAGAGAGTGATTTCCAACCTAGAGTTCTATACCCAGTCAAACTATCAAAAGAAGAATAAAGAGGCTGCGTGCGGTGACTCACGCTTATAATTCCAGCACTTTGGGAGGCCAAGGCAGGCAGATCACTTGAGGTCAGGAGTTCAAGACCAGGCTGGCCAACATGGTAAAACCCCATCTCTATTAAAAAATACAAAAATGAGCCTGGCATGGTGGTGTGTGCCTGTAGCCATGGCTATTCAGGAGGCTAAGGCAGCAGAATCACTTGAGCCCAGGAGGTGAGTGTGCAGTGAGGCGAGATCGTACCACTGTACTCCAGGCTGGACAACAGAGCGAGACTCTGTCTCAAAAAAAGAAGAAAGTTATTTTTAGTCATGCTAGGTCTAAAAATGTCGCCTCTAACACAGTACTTTCTCAAGACAACTACCAGCACGTTTCACCAAAATGAGGGAATAAAATCAAGAATGAAAAAGATGTGAAACACGAGAACACTTATGTGACAAAAATTTGTATAAGAAAGAAAAGGTAATCTACTATCTGTGTCAGCATGCTCATTAAAATGTAAACATTAACTTCTAATTTAATGTAAAATTTTTCTAAAGATACAGGAAGAATGGGAGAGGGAAAATATGTGACTGGGAGAATGTTATTTTGTGTGTTTCAGGCTGGGAATGGTTAGAGGTGGTGAAAGACCAAAAAATTAAGATACAACAACATGATTAGGTTATTCAAAAATACGAAGGGAAACACAGCTGCTAAAAACTTGAAAGTAGCTGGGCAACTTGGAAATTGCTGGTTTTCATCAACAACTATGTGGTACTATGTGATTTTTAAAGCCATTAATATGCACTACTTTCATAAGAATAAAAATACCACTAAATAAGTATATCATTAAAAAGGATGAAGTAGGTAGATAGAAACACTTTTTAGAATACATTAAGCAAAAAAATGAGTTGCCAAACGAGTATGAATAGCATCATATTTACGTTTAAAAACCATCTACAACACACACAGGTACTCACACATATAACACTAAATTCATAGAGAAAGGTTTCATCAAACACTGGAGGGATAGTAGGATTGGGGTTGGGCAGGGACGGTGGTCATGGGAGGGGGGGAGCGTTTCATTTTTTTCTCTATGTATCTGTCGGTATTAATTTTTTACAACAAAATATTTACAAAGAGTTTTTAATAACACAGGTAAATGTTCATAGTATATTGTTAGAAAAACAGACATAAAGTATGTATATTTTGTACGCATTTAATGTTAAGTTTCTAAACTTAACAAAAAAAAATCAAAAGAACACTTTCATCTCAAAGTATTACTCAACTCCCAATTTAAGCAGTGGAAATTAATTTGCTCTGAATAAAACAGGAGCAGGGATCCAGTGCTCTGGTCAGCCAGCCATCTACCTCAGTGAGGCCTTCCAGGGCTCCCAAAGCAACACTGGAGTTCCTAGTAGCACAGTGTGAAAAACTACCATGTCATAAAAGGGACTAAAGAAAAATCTCAGAAACAGATCTCTGAGACAGGGGATTATGCTTGATTTTTCTTTTGCTCTCGTATGATGCACATACACACATCCCTTTTCTATGATTTGATACTGTTTAAGCAATAATTATCTGCTCCAGTAACACCTACATAACCACCTAAACCTGATACATTTTTAGAAGGATGGGGATTGCAATAGAGCCTTACTAATCTTTTAAAGTTATACTTCTATACCCATATTGCCTATTTCTTGGGCCAACTATCGTTTGTATTTTTCCAGAAAATTTTCTGTTTTCACAATTTTTATTTATTAAGTTTAAAATTTTATTCTTTTCATAAATTCAGTTTTTTTAAACTACTAGTTTTCAATTTTACTTTAGCAATATTCTCTAATAAATTAAAATTCCTTTTTCTAGTTTTGGTTATTTTTTATTACTTTTTTTTGTTTTAGCTCCTTGAAAATCAAGTTCATTGTTTTCTAAATTTCTTATTTATATAAAAACATTCAAAGCTATGAATTTCCCCCTGAGTGTGGTTTTAGCCACATCCTTAAGGTACCTGTTTAGTGTCCTTATTGTCATTAACTTCTAAATAACATCTAATTTCAATTTTTATCATCTTTGATCCAATTGCTATTTCAAATAGATGAATATTTTTAAACCTTTAATTAATTTATTATTATAGTTTTAGTTCATTGCCATAAAAGACAGTGACCTCTAAGAGTTTAGTTCTCTACTTTGAAATTCTTGGTGTGATTTCGTACATGATCAATTCTTATAAATGTCCCATAGCATTTAAAAATAAACCTTCAGTAGCCTTCTTCATAGCTAGAGTATGCCTCTGCTTCTGCTCTTCCTGCACTATTTTCCACTTCTTTTTGGATGTCTCCACTGTCTATGCTGAACTGACTGCAACTATCAGTAATCATCTCCTTTATGTTACGTAAATTCCCAAACTTTCTGGCTCATGGTGGCTTCCTCTGATATTAGAGAAATATTTTTCTCCTTTCTTTCATAATTTCAATGGAATTTTCTGAGCTCAAAGGTACAAATCATGGGCTCAAAGTGTAGCAAAGTATGTAAGAGCTCAGTCTCAAGAATCCAGAAAGACCAATATTTGAATTCTGATTTTAACATTTATTTGCTGTAGGATCTTGAATATGTTACTTAAATTTTCAGAGCTTCTGTTTCCTTATATTAAATGAGAATAATTATGGTAGCTACCATGTAAGCTTGTTGAGAGAGGTAAGTGAGAAAATGAAGAAAAGCGCCAAATATATCATTTGACAAGCAGTAGTTCTCAATAAACATTAGCTACTCTTATCGAAATGAAAACTCTGGTCTGAATTTATTAGTTAATGTCAAACAAAAAGGATGTAACATTTTCTACCATAGCCTGATCATACAGATAATATACTACGTGGATATACTTGATAATCCCAACTTATCAAGACTGTTATCTAATCACAATACTACAGCTGAACTTCATTCATTACATTTGATCACCTGACATTTGTAATCTGTCTGTTCTATAGAAAACACTTAGAAAAATTTCTTCTCTGTGAATCTATAGTAGTTATGAAAAGATATACCACTTATTCCAGTACTTTTCTAATCAAATATTCAAGTATATACCCAGAAGATTTAAAAGCAGAGACTCAAACAGGTATTTGTACACCAGTATTATTAATAATAGCCAAACAGTGAAAACAGTATCTATTGATCTAAGTATCTATTGATGGATGAACAGATAGGTAAAATGTGGTCTATACATACAATAGAATATCATTCAACTTCAAAAAGTCAGGCTATTCTGACACATGCTTCAACGCAGATGAACTTTGAAGGCATTAGGCTAAGTGAAACAACTCAGACACAAAAGGACAAATATTGTATTATTTCATTAAATGAAGTACTATATCGAGAGTAGTCAAATTCATAGAGACTGAAAGCAGACTGATGGTTGCCAGGGGCTGGGGAGACAGGAGAATGGGGAATTGTTTAATGAGTACAGAGCTTCAGGTTCATTAAGATACAAAGGGTTCTGGACACTGACTGTACAAAATATGAATATATTTGAAATTACCGAGCTGTATGCTTAAAAATGATTAAGATGGTAAATTTTATGTTATGTATTTGTTACAATTTTTAAAAAGTAATCAAGTGTCTTAAGTGGTAGACATCTTTATCTGATTCTACATAGTACTATTTATAACCACAGTAAAACATTTTGAAAACATGTCATGCCGTAGACTAGATATGTCATTCAGCTTGTTCAGAAGGCAAACACCAACCTTCTGCTCTCTCACACTCTAGTTCACTGCTCCTAAGTCCTTTGGAGGTAGGCATGGGGGCCCTCATACTTTACGCACAAATACTTTATTCTCTGAAAGGTAAATATACAATAAGAAGAAGTAGAAGTGTAATCCTGCTTGAGTAAATCTACCCTAATAAACCTCTATTTGGAAAATTCTTTATATAGAAACATTTCACTTATAATAGCAGAAATGAGAAATAAACTAAATGTTCTACAGTGAGAGAATGGCTAAATAAACTACACAGCAAATGGAATATTACATAGGTGACAAAACTAACATATGAATGAAATGGAAAAGATGTTTTTATAATAGGTGATTTAACTATGTAAAAATACATTCTAAAAAGAGGGACTCAAATATCATATTAATACATAATTACCCTTGAGAAAGAGGAAAAACAATCCCTCCTTGTCTTATACTTTCTATACTTTGCAAATATTCTGTTTTTGTTTTTATAATGCACTTCAGTACTTATATTTTTGTTTTTACAATGTGTTCTTTTTAAAAATCATAATTTTTATAATTATACCTTAAATCACATCCTTTATTTATTAAAATAAATAAGCAGAAAACATAGAGTAAAAATTTAATTTTTTCTTCCCAAGTACTCACATTCTCAGGTATGCTGGGAAGTTCTCTGGTATCAGGCACAGTAAAATAAGAATGCTAGAAAAGAAAAGCAAAAGTGATTTATTTCTGCCAAAATGTATAACAATCACATTACTCAGAATTCAAGTAAATGACTGGAAGATATTTCCTTACTCAGATAAGGAAATGGTTTCACTCATAAGAAACAACCATGTAATATTTTCTTTGGGTATTTTCATATTGAACCAGATGCATTAAATCATCACTTTGGTAGATGGAATTCTTTTCTATGAGAGGAGAACTTCCTTGGGAGATAGAAATGAAGAGCTCAGGCCCGGAGTGGTGGCTCACACCTGTAATCTCAGCACTTTGGGAGGCCAAGGCAGGCAGATCACATGAGGTCAGGAGTTCAAGACCAGCCTGGCTAACTTGGTGAAACCTCGTCTACACTAAAAATACGAATTAGTGACGTGTGGTGGCAGGCACCTGTAATCCCACCTACTCGAGAAGCTGAGGCAGGAGAATCGCTTGAACCTGAGAGGCGGAGGTTGCAGTGAACTGAGATCAAGCCACTGCACTCCAGCCTGGGCGACAAGAATGAAACTCCGCCTCAGATAGATAGATAGATAGACAGATGATTGATAGATAGATAGATTAGATAGACAGACAGACAGACAGACAGACAGATAGTTCATTCAAAGAGGTTAAAAGGCTAAATTCCTATATGAATTTTGCAGGTTTCTAAACACATGAAAGCTGTTGGTTTCATAATTTATTGTTCAATGAGGCAAGCGTATTCTAGGGACAAAATATCACCAGATTCACTCAGTGATGATTTTTACCAACCAAACTTGTCATCTCGTTTCAGCATCTGAGATTATATTCATCTACAAAATGTGGCCAAAATCTGCCTCAAAGGCCTAAGTGATGTTAAGAAGAGATCCAGTTGCTGGAGCACTGAAGCTGAGACCACTGCAGACGACCAAGAGTGGAGAAATTCTGCCCCCGAAGCCCACTCCGTCACAAACCTCCTGACTGGAGACTCAGTGGAGCTGAAAAATCGACCTCTTCAAAGAACTTCCAGTGAGTCATCTCCATATGCAACAAGTATGCATCCCTGAGTTAAATGACAACAGGCTGAACTGATGACACCTCCCTTGCTGCTATTAAAGACTCAGAGTACAATGGCAAGCAGGAATGGAAAGAGCTTGGTGCTGGCCAATTAAAGATGGGATTGTGCAAAGGCCAGGAAAGGTCACATGCAGAGAAGGTCAGCTTAGCCATGGCCTAAGTTCAAACCTGGACCCCCAAGTGACATTTCAGGAAGTTGTCCACCGCAACCCCCACTCTTGGGTGACTGCAAAATAAGTGGGTCTCTAGAAGAATGCGTTGTATAGGCTTTCTGAAATGAAAGGCCCTGGGGACAATTGTAATGATGATGACAATAATAATAGTATAAGGTACTTGTCTAATATTTAACAGACATTCATTGAATAGAATACCTGGTACCTGAAAGGCATTATGTCTAATACTCTAAATGTTAGCTCTAATTACCATAATAAATTTTGAGATAGATATTATCTCCAAATTACAAATGGGTAAATTAATGCTCACAGAGGTCAAGTAGTCAAAGATCACACAGCTAGTAGGTAGCAGAAAAAGAACCAAAACCGAATCTGTATAACTAGAGCCGTGCTCTTTCCACTATAACAGACTGTTATACCAGTCCCTTTAAAGGGACTTGAATGGAAATAATAAAAAAGTAAAAAATAAAAATTATAAAAAAGATAACTTTTAAAAAAAAGCCTTCTTTGATGGATTATTCCAAAATCTGTGTGTATGTCAAAATACTACCTATGAAGTATTACAGGAGAGATGGTGTAGCATGGAAACTAGTAAATGATTCATTCAACAATGAAGATTAAAACAGGAAAAGTAAAATACAAGGTTCATATATGACTCCATAAGATACCAACTTCTAAGCAAAAGGGCTAGAAGTTTAGTTCAGTAACAGGCCGTGTGGTGACAGAGTCACCAAGCAATAGTTTGGCATGGTGAGAAAGAAAGAGCTCAGACCAAAGAACCAGCCACTTAATAACTACGCAGCTTAGTAAATTCACTTAATTGCACAGAACCTCAGTTTTCGAATCTGTAAATGGGAATCATATTATCTACTTCAAAATTGTTGAAGAATAAATGTGATATATATGAAGTGTCTACTGTTCAATAAATGGTATTTTAATATAAAATTATTATTGCTCTGAACTGCTAGTTCATATTACTATTTTTATCAATTACTCATATCAGATACATAGAAATATCAGGACTACCATTTTATCAGCACTTCGGGATGTATAACCTAGATGAGAGTAGTCCTTCAAAATCAGAAATGCAATATGGAGAGAGGAATCCCCAGTGAAAAGGAAAGAAAAAAAATATCTGCCTTTACAGATGCAATGGATAGTAAATAGTGAGCCAACACAATTCCAAAACCAAGCAGTCCCCAGGCTGTCCTTTGAGATTCTGTCTTGCTCCATTGCCCATGAAATGCTGGGGACCAGGAGAGGTCAGAAACATTCCTAGAAACCACTGGCATGAAACAGCTGCGCCACCCCAGCAGTTCCTGCTGCCCCTGAGATGGCTTGTCCTTGAGGCCTGGCATGCACGCTGCCTGAGCAGCCATTCGAGGGAAGGAGTGGACCTTCCTCCCCAGCAGCTGGTGACCCAGCTGGGCTACTCCACAGCTACCTGTCGGATGTTATTACAGAGTGAAGTGGTGAGATCAAGCTGCAGAGACAAAGGCAGGGTTGCTCAGCTATACAGCAAGGACTAGGGCAGCTTTAAAGCTCATTTGTTCATCTTTTCCAGACGGTCTCACCCGCCGTATAAGAATTTTTGTAGCAAGGTTTCTTTCCTTCCTATGCTCTATTAAAATGAGCAAATATCTCTGTAAATTCATTTTTTTTGTTCCTTCCTTCCTTCTCTTCTTCTCCTTCAACACGTATGGCACAGTGGAAAGAACACAGGCTTGAAGTTAGCCCTGGCTTTGAAAACTCAAGTCTTATCTCTTATTAATCACATGATTTTGGAAGGGCAGGTACCTTTTCCTCTTGTAACCTCATCCATGACACGAGAATGTTAATATCTATTTTTGTAGAGTTGTATTGAATATTAGAGATACATATTTAATATAAATTAGGAACTTAAAATAAATTCTTAATTACCAGTAGTAACACTGTTTTCAATTTTATCATCATTCTGAAAAAACCTATAAGGAATTAATTTTCTTTAGGAGGGGAGATACCTTTCCACCACTGAATACCAACACTGTACCTGGTTCTAATGAAGATGAGAGACAAAACTCTTAAAACTTTCAGGGCCCATGACATAAGGGAAATAACCCCTGGATAATAATCAATACTTGGTCAAAGTATATCTGTCTGAGAATTCTGATGAAGGTAGTGACAAGGGCTTGAGGGTTTGACCTGAGGAATTAGAGAATTCCTGGAACCAAAATATGAAAAAGATCTCCTATACCTCTTCTGATGCCTTATCTGACCGATGAGGAAACTGAAGCCCACAAGGTTAAAGGTCCTGATGATTAAGGTCACTCAAGTCATTGGCAAGACAATGACAAGGATGGAAGTCTTCCAATTGGTAGCTCAGAGCATGCTGCAGAACATGCAGTAGCAGTACATATTTACAGGCATTCAAAGAAACTATTACTGAAGGCCAGGAACAACACTAAACACTCTCCCTCTCTGTCCTCAAGAGACACACAGTCCAGTGAGGGGGACAGGAAAAGGGATCATTCCAATAGGGTGTAACTAAGTACCGCAAAGTGTGTAAAATGCTTGGGGCAAAGGAGGTAATCTTAGCTAAACCTCCGAGGTATCAAGGGAGGATTTCTCTGGAAATAAAATCAGAGTTGAGTTCTGAAGGATGAATATCTGTTACCCTGGCACACAGGGGAGAGGAAATGTTGAAAGCTGAGGGTGCAGGATGGGCTTCAGCAAAGGGACACGCACAGCAGTGCTGGGGAGCGAGGGTGATGCAGGGAGGAAGGGACAGGGACTCAGAAAGCAGGTGGGGCCAGCTGTTCTATTTCACCCCAGCATCTGTGATCCAGGAGATGCTAGTGATGCCAGGGATGATGGCCACAGAGGAGCCTGAAGACATTTAAGACCTGTCTACTTATAGAATCTCAGAGAAAGGAAGAAATTCAACTCCCTAGCCTACCTTGAGCCCAGAGGTGTCAGAGTATTTGGGGAAGGGGGAGGGGAGGTACAGATGAAAAAATACAATACTGTTTAGCTAGCTCCTCTTACTGTCAATAATGAAATGGGTTCTCAATGATGGCTAATATTCTGCCCCACTTACCACGCTGAGATGAACAGACACTCCTGGGTCAGGGATGGGAAGTTTGTGCAGAGTTTCAAGGAGCTCATTCCACTGATTTTCCTGAAAGAAATAAAAGGCCTAAGTAACAAAAGCAAGGATGAGCCCTTAGTAAGATACCTGCAGGGAGGTCTGGGCACACACAACTAAGGGGGTTGGGGAGATGCTGGCCCCAGCACAGAAATAAGTTTGATATTCATGTAGGGTTTGACAAAAGACACTGCATATGCCTCAAACATAAGAGCCAAATAGATCCTCCTACACCACGTTTGACATTTTCTACTCAGTGAGACACCTACCATGACCGCCTTTTATGGATCATATACCATAAGCTCTCAGCAAATCTATCCCCTCAACTCCATAGCAACAACTTTTAAATGCAAACAATCCTGGCTTACAGGGCGGGGGTGGTTGGGAGAAATAACGATGACACTATAGATCTTGTCTTCATCATCATTACCCTCAATTAATTTTATTGAGTGTTCACTGGGTACACATGGCAGCCTCCAATTATGGAAAGTAAGAAATGAACTAAGTACAACAACATGCAATATAGGACGGTAGCTATGCATTTTAATTCGTGAAATTGAGCAACATAATGACATACAAAGCAATACAAATTATTTGATTGAAAATGAATTCACCTCTAAAATGCTCAAAAGAACAAGAACACTGCTCACAGAATTATCCAAATGCCATTTCTCCCACTCTGTGGAATTCTTTGTACTAATATAATACTGATAAGTGTATATTTGTATCCACTCATCCTCTGTTTGATCCTCCCAACTACCCACTTCACAGATGTGAAAACTGAGGTTCCAAAAGTTAAAGCAACTTGTCTCAAATTAGCCTGTTAGTAAGTTGCACAGCTAAGGGGTGAAATGCAGGCTTCAGTGCCCTCCTGGCTTCACTACAGCTGTCTATTTAAGTACTGAATTTAAGGAAAGGAAAAAGAAGATGCACCCAGACTACAAGCTTGTTTCAATCTGAGCTCTGACAAATTAAACAAGCTTCTCAGAGAGATGAACTTGAGGGGGTGTGTTTGCATGTGTTTGGTTTTGCTCTGAAACAATCTCAAACTTACTGAACAGTTATTTCCCGAACTATTTGAGAATGAGTTGTCGAGATTATGCCCCATCATCCATAGACACAAACTTTCTCCTAAATTATCACATTTAACCATTGTTGTGGTTTGAATGTTTCCCTCAAAAGTTTATGTGTTGACGACTTGTCATTTTAACAGGATTAAGAGGCAGAATCTCTAAGACATGATTATGCCACGGATTAATGTGGGCTTCCAATAAAAGTTTGACCCCCAGCTTGTGTCTCTTGTCTTGAGTGCTGCATGTTATGACCCAGCAAGAAAGTCCTCACAAGATGCCAGCACCAGGCTCTTGGACTTCCCAGCCTCCAGAACTGTGAGCCAAATAGATCTGTTTTCTTTATAAATTACCTATTCTGTGGTATTCTGTTATAGCAGCAGAAAGCAAACTAAGAGAATCACAATAATCAGGAAATTAACATTGATGCAGAATTATCATCTCATCCTCAGATCCTGTCATGTTTTGCCAGCTGTGCCAATAATATCCTTGACAGTAAACAATCCAGTTCAGAATCACATGTTACAGTTGTAGTGATAACTCTCTACTCATCCTGAGTCTGGAACAGCTCCTCAGTCTTTCCTAGATTTCTGTGACCTTGACAATGAGACCACCCATTTTGTAAAAAAACTTTCAATTGCCTAATGTTTTGTCTAATGTCTGATTTCAATTTGTCCCTTCACTGATGATGTTTGCTTTCATCATTTGATTAATTCATTTGATATCTCTACAGTAACACTACTCTTTCTCTTTGTAGTAAATAACCATTTTATGGATTGACACTTTATGTAAATATCCCATTCCTCAAACTTTCAATGTATCCATTTACTTATTTATATTACCATGGGTCCATAGTTTCCTGTTTTATTCAGTGTGCTATAATCCTTTACTATCCTAATTTGTTTTGATGCTCAAATTGTTCCAGATATGACTAGTGGGAGCCCTCTTAATGCTTTTGTGTCCTTCTGACATGTTCCCATCACATTTTTAGCAATTCCTTACTTTTTGGCACAAAAGATATTTCAGGTTCATCTTATACTTTCTCTGCTTCAGCCCCAGAATCAGGTGATTTCTTCAATGAGTCCTGGTTTCTATTAGTAGGGAATGATATTTAGAAACCAACATCTGGGCACCATGTGTGCTCACTGCTCCCTAGTGTTGCACATTCCAGGCCCTCTCAGTCAATGGAGCCAGGGAATATATCACACACACATGGAACCACAAGAGGCACATCACATCTCTTATTTATTTCTATATCCATCTTCCCATATTGAAAGACATGGGTGCACACTGATGGCTCCTATTCCAATCCAACATAGGAATTATTCTAGTTTTCTCCCTTTATATATCTGTGACTTCATCCTACAAAAGTGAAAAACCTTGCCTGTATTTTCTTTATATATTTGCTTATTTGTATGGAAACACTCCTCTATTGCCATCCTTGCCTCCTTCCCCACCCAGATGCCTTCCGTGCCCTCCCTGACACTGACATCCAGGGCTGGGCCTCTACCATCCACCCCCTCACACAAATGCCTTCCTTACCTCAGGATCCAACACACCAACACTGGGCCACTGCTGCTACCTCTCTTCTCACATGGATTCTTCTACATCCTATTTGAGTTCTGACATCCCATGCTGAGCCTCTACCACCAGGCTCCCACATAAACATCTTCTCTCCCTCAGGCTCCAATACCCTGAGCAAGGCTGCTCCCTGGCTCAGATGTCCTCCTTGCCCTGCCATCCCTTCACAAGGGTGCCCATTCAAGATCTGATAAGCATGATGGGTCCATGACCCAAACAGATACCTCAGTTATCCACATCTTGGTCTCCCACACCACAGAGACGCAGATACACACAGACACACACACACACAGACACAGACACACACACACACAGACACACACACATACACACACACACACAAAGCCACAGACACACACAAACACACAGACACACACGCACATACACACGAAGCCTATCTTGCTTCCCAACCTCCCAGTGACTTTTGTATAGGAGAAGGTTTTGGCCCTGGGGCAGAAGGTAGATTCTGTTTCTTTAAATAAAAACTCTCTTTCTGTTCTAATCTAGTGACTAACACCTTGCAAACAAAATTGTAGGCAGATTTCCTATCATATGTGTCATAATTCTTTTAATCAAAGTGGGAAACAGAAGGAGTCCTGGGTTCAAGAGACACAGACTCCAACTAAAACATGTTACTGATCTCAGTCTCTGACATCCCAAGAGACAGAGTCCTGTTGGAGCAATGGCCCAGGAGAAAGGTTCACCAATTTTACAGGGTAACGATCCAGTCTCCCATATGCGCAGATTGTATCTACGCTTTTATAATCTTTCCTGAATCACATGTTTTAAAAAGTGTACTAAGTTCTTTGTTTTGCTGACTTTCTCTTGTTTTTGGACTGGAGCATATGGAGGAAAAAAAATGTGAGTCAATTTCCAATTCAAACCTGTGAAGAGCCTACATATCATACAATTCTATTTATTAAAGACACCTTTCAAATTTGAGTGAAAACCTGAATGTTTGACTAAAGATAACTGTGAATCAGAAATCGATGAACAGACCCAAGGTGACCTCCTAACTCATTCATCAAAGAGTAAATCACTTCTTTTATGACAGAATCCCCTGACACCTAAGCTTCTTTTCACAGTGAGTGTAGTGATCAAGGGAACTGTTTCTATTAGTTCTTCCTTCCATTTACTGTGACCTCTGGAATACATTTGCCAGGAAGTAAATCTGCCTCTAAAATAAAAATGATTTAGTCATCATAAACACTATTTCCCACCTTTCCTCCAAAACAGCATTTCCAAAAGTGTGTTCCAGGAAACACTGCTATCTCAGAATGCTGATATTTATCATAGAATGAAAGGGGTTTGGGGCAAAATGAGACGGAAGCACAGGTGACACAGGTTTCTCCAATGCAGGACTTCCTAGAGCTTACAGTAAATGAATCTTAAGGAGATGAGAACGAAAAACAGCTTTCCCTCCCCTGGACCCAGTGTGAATGAACTGGTACCCTTTTCATGGACCATTTCTAAGAACTAACACTCAAATTCCTCAGAACACTCAACAAAAAATATTAAGGAAAATTTTTCCTTAACATTTAATAATAATGGATCACTTTAAAAATATTAGGCCATTTACAAAAATGAAAATATAAGACATTAGATATATAGACAAATATTCAACTCATTAATAATCAAAGAAATGCAATTAAAACAATGAGACTTTTTTACTTGTCAAATAAACAATGAATTCAATAAATGATACTGATGAGAGTACTGTGACCTAGGCACTTTCTTACATTGCTGGTAAAGGGTATCCTTTAGGAAAACAGCAGAATTCTTCTGGAAAGCAGTCTGTCAAATGTTTTAAAAGTGTTTATGTCCACTGATCTTACAATGGCCCATCTGGGATTCTACTTTTAAGGAAACAATCCAAAATGAAGAAAATGCTTTACCCTCAAAGATGCAAACGGTTATACTTCTTATAACAGTAGAAAAATCCCAAAGAATTAACAATTCCCAGTAATAGAAAAATGCTTCAGTAAATCAAGGTACATGATAAAATATTACACAGCCATGAAAAATATTTATAACATTTTTAATAGTATGGGAGGCATGATCATTATAATGATATCTGAAAATGTGGGCTACAAAAATCTACATAAAGCTCCAACTGGCCTTGACACCCATGGAAGATGCCTTACCTTACCACTTCTTCCAAAAGTACAGCAAGGTACAGATGAATTTTTAATGTAATTTTCAGACCCTTACAAAAGTTACTGTAAAAGCACCACAAAGCTTTATTGAAATGGGAACTCAGGACAGCTGGGTAGGTCACCTAAGAATCTGAGGTGGGCGGATCACTTGAGGTCAGGAGTTAGAGAGCAGCCTGGCCAACGTGGTGAAAGTGTGTTAGGTGTGTTACTTGCAAACCCCAGGTTTGCAGCATGACATGAACAATTCAAATTTGTGCCTCAGCAAAATTATAATTTAATACATGTCACAAACTTCTGAGGCTGCTTGGGAATATTAGAAATTGCGAACATTAACTCTGTGAATGTTAAGGCTCTATTTATACTTTCTTTAATGCAAAGAAAAACTTAAGGAAGAAAACAACCCAAAATGCTAGCAATATTTATTTTAGGGAAGGGAATAGGGGCAAATTAGGAGTGATTTTTTTTCTTCCTATTATTTTCTGAATTTCCCACACTTTCTATAATGGGCCTGCATTACTTTTTTGGTAAAATAGAAAGCACGTTTTACTTTTTCATCATAAAAATTAAAGCTTATTTGTTAAAAAGAATGATTTAAAAAAGGCAAATACCTGTCTTTTTGTCGTGTAATCTGCCAGGATGTTAAGTAGCTTATAAAATACCTCGAACCAGGGGAGATAGCTGGAGGAAGAAGAGGAAACACATGAAATATTAGTATGCAGGTCAAAAACTTTAACCGGGATCTAATTCAAGACTGATACATTTCAGTTTTGCTCTACATCCTAAAGAGTCTTCCCGCCACAGACTGCTGGAAACACAGACTGGTGAAATGCTAATTATTGCTGAGAGTTTAAGAAACTGCCTGTGTAAGGCAGAGGATTGAATATCCATTATAAATTATTCCCATGCCTCTGAGCTAGAACAGTTCACAGAGAAGAAATTCAAAGCAGACTCTACAATCAGGCACCATCTCTGAGTAGCCCCCTGGCCTCTCCCAGCACACCCACCCTTCCCAGGAAAGCTTCTATTCAATTTCTTATGATGGGACAGGGACAGGAACAGACACAGACACACACACACAGCATTCCCACTGCAGGCATCTGCAAAGGGTCGTCCCAAAGGCCCCACGAGCCCAAAACCGTCCACGTTACTGCAACAGACATTCTACCCATCACACACCAGCTCTCTATCTACTTCAGCATGAGTTCCACTTCTCCATCCCCACTGTCCTCCACCAGGTCCTGACCATTGCTCCCTTCACTCTGAGAGCAGCCTGGCTGCTGACCTCAGTCCTGCAGACCACTCTGTGCGGCTTTTTTTTCTTTAGATGGAGTCTTGCTCTGTCGCCCAGGCCGGAGTGCAGTGGCACAACCTCAGCTCACTGCAACCTCCGCCTCCCGGGTTCAAGCGATTCTCCTGCCTCAGCCTCCTGAGTAGCTAGGACTACAGGCATGCGCCACCATGCCTGACTAATTTTTGTGGAGTCTGAGTCTTGCTCTGTAGCCAGCCTGGAGTGCAGTGGTGTGATCTCAGTTCACAGCAATCTCCGCCTCCTAGGTTCAAGTAATTCTCCTGCCTCAGCCTCCCAAGTAGCTGGGACTACTGGCATGCGCCACCATAGCTGGATAATTTTTGTAGTCAGAGGCTTGCTCTGTCACCAGGCTGGAGTGCAGTGGCGCAATCTCAGCTCACTGCAACCTCTGCCTCCTGGGTTCAAGTGATTCTCCTGCCTCAGCCTCTTGAGTAGTTGGGACTACAGGTGTGCACCACCATGCTTGGCTAATTTTTGTATTTTAAGTAGAGACGGGGTTTCACCACATTGGCCAGGCTGCTCTCTAACTCCTGACCTCAAGTGATCTGCCCACCTCAGATTCTCAAAGTGCTGGGATTATAGGTGTGAGCCACCTGGCCATTACTTTTAGAATGGTTTTTCTAAAACGCAAATCTCCATCGTACATTGTACTTAATCCCTGCAGTGATGTTCCATCACTCCAGGATAAAGTCCACATTTGTTAGGATGAACTCTCGGGGCTCTTCACTGCCAAGACCCTTGCCCACTGCTCTGGCTGTCCTCTCTCTACTTCCCCAAACACATGCTCCCCTCACTCCTTTCGTGCCAGGAACATGCTGGCATCTTCTAGCCTGCCTGGGCTTACATACGCTGGGCCCTTTTATCCCCGACCTTTGTGGTCTAGTCTAGTTGATATCTACTCTTCCTCCTAATGGTCCCCCACCCCCTCCCCATCCCCACTTCATGTGCCCTAATTCTCTCTTTTCTGTGCTGCCCTGGTCATGAGAATGCTGCAGTCGTAACATTCCCCACACGACGCGGTCCTCAATGGCATGTCTGTTTTCTCAACAGACGACATGCCAACAGAGAGGAAGGAGCCTATCTTTCTTTACTTTGTCCTCCCAGTGCCAAGAACGGCACCTGGCACACCGTCAGTGCTCAGCGTTTACTGGGCAGATAAAACCAGACAAAGACTGACGGCAAGGGCATATGCATCCTATGGGATTGTTGAAAAGTATCCACACCCCCAAGAAGTTTTGCCACTTACTTTCAATGGCTTTGTTCTCTATAAGGAAATTTTCCAAAGTGACATCAAACAGAAAGTGAGAAAAACGTCGTACTAAGCGTTTGCCTGCCTGGTCGCATCCACCCTGCTGTGCTAACAGAGTCCATTACAGAGATGGACACAAGGTAGTGCACAGATGTGATATCCTTCCAGGGAGAGGGGAATCAGCACCCTGTACAGATTACCGGCTGCGCCACTGAGGGTAATAAATGAAGTGAGAGGCAACAAAGAGAACAGATAAAGTGCACAGTCCTCTGTCATTAACGTCTGTCTAAAGCCAGCACATGCTACTGTAAAATTTAAGTAGCTTATCAAAATATACTGATAAGCAACTTAACTTTTCACTTCTATGACAGTATTATCACTTACGTTAATATGTTTCAATCAGCCCTGGCAGCTGCATATTGACTATTACACAGCAAATGACTGCTGCCACTTTGCACAGCATTTACTTTGGCAGAGTAATGTAAACATTCAAGAGGGATTAGGGAGGAGATAAGTTTCTCCCTTCCTATTCTGTTAAATAAACCTCGGCCAAGTTAAAAGCCATTATAGTAGGAACAAGAAATCCCTTCAGAAGAAAACTCTTGCACAGATTAGATGACTCTTAGTAAACAAATTCGACCAAGGATTACAATATTTTTTTTCCTGAAAGCAAAATACCACTAGTTAATGCTGGCCACTGAAAGTCAAGAGGGGGTAGGGGGAAAGGCAAGAAGGGGAAATATATTCTTACAAGAAAACTGTGACTTCAAGTCAACAAGAGAAAAATGGAATTGTTTTAGAAATATTAGGTTAAGTGATATGGGGCAGGCTGGATGCTCTGACAGTTTAGGACTACAGTATCCATCAAAGCAGTTTTGGATGGCTAGGTTCAACTGACCAACACGGCTTGGGCACACAGGCTCCAGCCTCCATGTCACCTGCTGTGAGGATTAAGGAGGGGACACAGGAAGGAGCTCTTAGCCCACTATAGACAGCACCCTGGTTCTCTCACACAGCCTCAGCCTCACGAAATCAATTCATTTGGCTATGTTAAGCAGAACCACTGGCCACAAGAAATTTTGCAGTTACCCTGGAAATCAGCCATTTCTTTCTCCCTTTGGCCTGACTGGACACAACTGTTCCCCACATGTTGTCCCCTGCGCACTGACAGATGAATATCTACTGATGGCAGTGTTAAGGTTTGAAACCAAAACCCAGCTGTCTTCTTCAAAGGGCCCCTGTTTTCCCGTTTGGAGGCCAGGGTTCACAGCAGAGCTCTATCCAGCGGCGTTTCCTGTCCTGCTTCATTAGAGCCGCCACAACAGCTTGCGCAGTCTGCCAGGCTGCAGGTGAGGCTGCAGGGACCCTGCACTCCAGTCTGCGTGTGTCTGTCATCATTGAATAAACAATCCCTCCCAGTCCAAAGACAGGAAACAAACACTCTAGCCCGATGCTCCACCCTGGACATCTAATAGGGTGCAAACATCTCTGGTCCGCCTCTGGTTGCTGCCTTTGTGTAATGGCTTGAGTCCCCACTGTGGAGTATCACAGTGGGGACTGTGACGGGCTCCGTCCAAGGCTGTGGCACAAAAGGTCCTGCACTCAAGAAGGCTGTGGTCCTCACTGGAAAGAGACACACACAACAGAGTAACAGTTTGGTTGGAAGGAGCTAGAAGTCTTTCCCAAGTGCTTTATTTAGTTTAGGCTTTTGGACTGTAGAAGGTGATCACGGAGCATTGTCATGACCCAATCAGAAGACAGAGAAAAGCGAAAGGGGAACAGCCTGCTCCCCATACACCTGCCTAGATCCAGGCTTCTCTCCCTTCTCACCTACTCTGGCCCAGGTAACTCTGTCCCAGGCTCTGCCCTCACTCCCAGGCATAAGAGTCAAATAGAGAGACTTGTATTTCATGTGAGATTATAAAAAGTTTTAAACTTGAGAAGTGTTCTCCACCTACTGCCTTCCTGACCTAGGGCCCCACAGGCCCTTGTAAGGAGGGCAAGGGTAGATTCTAAAGACAGCACTTATAGTAGCAATAGCCCATAGTCAAAAATCACCCTGAAAAAGCCCTTCAATTGCCCTCAAAATATGGTGGACATGATCTGTGTAAACACAAAGTAGTTAGCCTGAGTTCTGGGGTCAGGCTAAATGAGAGCATCCTATGTCTAAATCTGTTAGCTGGTGAGCTGCTGGCTCTTGAATTGAACTAAGAGCATGGACTCCCTTTTTTAATCTCACTCCACTTGGGATAATAATCACTCCAACTGGTGAGTTTGTGTACACATGGATGACTGGCCTTGTGTAAGTTCAGCATGAATATAAAGGGATTCCACTTTGCCATAAGTATTAAAACAGAAAATCATTAAAAATTTTAAGATCTCTCTGACTTCTCTTTCTACTAGTTCAGTTCAAAGCCCTGAGATGGGACCAGGCAAAATCAGTATAGGAGAGAGCAGGGGGCAGGGATGGTGGGAGAGGCTGACCAAGTGTAGGAAGGCAGCAGCCAGCTGGGAGAATGGTGGTCCACAGCAGGATGACAGACTCAGGTGAGGAGAAGAGGCTGTCCTCCTGGAGGGGCAACCTGGTACAAGGTGTTAGAGTCCAAGTGGGAGGAGAAGGGTGTCCCACTGAGGGGTGATCGGGCATGGTGTGCTGGGGACCAAGCAGGGTAAGGGGCCTGGTAAGGGAAAGCCAGCATCTGAGCAAGATGAGGAGGGAGTCTCCATGGGGGAGGCCTGCTTGGAGTTTCATGACTTAGTGGGGCAAGGAGGGGTTGAGTCTGGCATGGGGTAATGACAGCAACCATGTGGAGTAGAGAGGCTGACCAGCAATGGTATTAGAACCCAGAAGAGTACAAAGAGCATCTGAAAGGCAGTTCGGTGTGGGATGTCAGAGCCTGAGGGGTGGGAGGGCTTCCACGAAGGGCATGGGGGCAGCAAGGCAGAGTCCATGTGGTTGAGAATGCTGTCCATGATAGGAAGGGGCAGCAACAGCTCTGCCTAAGGTGCCACAGTCCAAACAGGGTGAGGAGGGTGGCGCGGTGTGGGAAGGGGGCTGCAGCAGAGGGTCACTGGTTACAAATGGGGAACAGATCAAGACTGACCAAGCAGGTAAATATGTAACTGGAGCCAGTTATCTTACTATCAGAGAAGAGAGTTACAAATCTGGTTTGGGAAAGAATGAGAATGAAGCCTGTGGTGTCAAACTGGAACTGGATGTAACTGTGGGAAATCATGGTGTTCAACAGATAGGTAAGAAAATAGACACATATTAAAAAAATAGAAATACAAATCCATGTACATACATACATTCTTTAGTTTTAGCCACTGAGAAGGCCTGGAAGCAGAGATAGCCCAATTATAATGAGCACACTAAGTGCCCAGATATTGGTTTCTAAATACTATTCTCCAGTAAAAGGAACCTGGGCTCCTTGAAAAAAATGTCTGATTCCAGGGCTGGGGCTGGGAAATGCCCTATTGGATTAGAAGAGAGAGAGAAAAAAAAAAGCAGTGCTCAATACACGAACAGGACAGGAAAGCCAGTGAGGAAGGGCTCCCACTGACAAAATCTGCATGACAGGCAGAAGAAAGCGCATGAGTGATGGCTTTAGAACCAGGTGGGAAGTAATTCTTTCCCTTCATCTTGACCTCAGCAGAACCCAGTGGATTTCAGCCTTATTAGAACTAGTGTCTGCTTTGCTATCCTAAAAACAAAATCTTAATGTAATCTAGCCATTCACAAAACCAAAATAATGCTCTGGCTCTCCAACAAAAGAGAAATAAGAATAAAAGTAATTTACAATAAAATTTTAGGATGTGATACTCAGGCACCATTAAAATAGATGATACAATGAAGTACTGCCTCCCTGGGGAAGACTGTGGCAGGGCCACTTCTGTGCATGTTGGGACTGATGAGTTTAAGAAAAGTAACATGACACTGGGTCTTTCAGTTGTTTTTGGTGACTTTCTACTGTCTGAGGAGCTCCTGACATTCCATCTTGAATACTTGGAAGAGAGACATCCCTTTCTGTTAGCAGATTTTACCAACATGTATCCAATGGCAAAGCATCCCTTGGTTAAACCTGTTAGGCACTCAGTATTTAAAGCTTTCCTATTTAAAAAAAAAAAAAAAATCAATCCCATCCCCCAATATTAAAAAGCAGAGCAGCATGGCATATGCTGGGGAGAACACAGGCTTGAATCCGGTAACCCTGAGTTTGAATCTCAGTTCTGTTCCTTTCTAGATGTGACACCTCGGGAAAGCAGTCTTCCAAAAGCTCAGTTTCTTCCTCTATGAAGATATACATCACCTGCTAATGTACCCGATGGACATGAGAGCCGCCAACCCAGAACACTCTTCCTGTCCCTCCCTGCCTGACCCCGTTGCTAATCTCAGCTTTGGGAAGCTCTCTTTGATTCCTGGTGTCTGGGTCAGAGGCTCTTCTAGAACTCTACAAGAATTCCTCATACTGTGCAGTCAACCAGAATGGACAAGAAAACAGAAGCTGTTATAAGAGGAAAATACTCACCAACAATGTGACTGCTTCAAACAATACATCCCTTCTCCACCCTTTCAGTTTCCAGACAATATGTCCCATCTTCACCCTTCCGGTTTCACCCAGCATCTATTCCTGCTCCTCTGTCTGTATCTCAGCCAAATATCTATAATAAAATGCAAACTAGCCACAGAGTAAAACTACAACTCTTGCAAAAGATGCTGGATTTTATGAAGCCCATGTTGGATACGCTGGATACCCACTCAGAGTTGAGGCAAAGTCATAGACAAATGAAGACCTGGCTGTATTAGACCACTTAACAAGTCATGAAAGAGAAAAGTCAAATAAAACAAGGATAGTAACACAACAGTCAAATCAAAAGAAAATAATTTCAGTATCAAAGGATAAAAGAGACCTTTGGGAAACTGAAGTTCTCAAATACTTCTGGAAAAAATGATTCCTTTTATGATTATGCTGTGAAAGTCAACTATGAACTGTTATTAAGTCAGAAAAATTATAACCTCCTCTCCCCCACAATACTTGACGTATTATTCTTTCTAAGAATTAATGCACTGTTGGAATTAAGAGATAGATTTTGTTGAGGTAAATTTATTTTCCAAATTCCAGGTTCATTTTTTCTAGATAAAATCCTAACCTTTTTCTCATTTTTACCATGAACTTTTGGTCCCCATTTAAACAGATGCATTTTATTCCCAGAATATGAAGACCTCCTGGGCTTACGCTACATTCAAACTTACCATTGTTTATAATACAGGCTTTTCTGTCTTCTCCATTGGTGTCAACTCCATGGAAGCAAAGATGGTGACTGTGTATTGACTGTTTAACCCCTAATTATTCCTGGGACATGTGAGACATTCAGTAAATCATAGCTTCCCTTGACAGACATAACTCATCTCTATAGGTTCTATTAAGGCCATTAAATACCACTAGAGCTATAGAGTAACAGTCAACCAACTCTAGCTGGGAGGTGGGGATCTAAATTTAGCAGGCAGCATTTGAGGTTTGGAAAATGACCCAGTTTTTAAAAAAATGATTCTTGACAATGTCCTGCTGGAGTCTGGGATAAATAATGAACATAGAGCAAGTGAATATTCAAAGTAGACCAAGGAATACTTACAAACAAGATTCTTCGCCCCTTGCCCATCTCCCCAACACAAGTAAACTCTACCATCTACTCGTTTTGTTCCCATTTCAATTGCTATGGAAAAACGTCACAAAACCAGGCTGATTACAATCTTCTGAACACCTAATTTTTCAAGCACATGTGAGCCCTTAAAATTGTTCAAGAATCCTCTAATCTGTAGTGCAACAGGGCTCCTGTTGCCCAGCCCCTCCAGTCTGCTCCAAACATTTTTCCTCTTCTGTCCCGAACCGGTTTGTCCCACTCTTCAGAAGATACTCTTCTCCCCAAACTTACCAAAGAGACAGAGCTTTCACATGAGCTCTTCCACTCCTATACTTCTCATTCCTTCTCCTCTCCCTCCTAACACAAGATGGGAAGGAAGAAAGACCCTAGCTCCTAACTGCACTGCCTTCTATAAGACATATCTTCTTCCCTGTTATACTCAGCCAATAATCATTCCCACCTGTAAGCACAACAGAAACCACTCATGTGTGCTGGTCTACGATTCTCAAACCACAACCTGAGCAGCAAGGTTATACATGGTTCCTCCCTAAGGGAAAAGCACACCTCACCTTCCTGAGATAACCGCATTTAGCTTTGATTAACATTTCTACAGAATTTTAAATTGAGAAGATGTTTCCAGTCCAAACACCACATTCATTTCTAGATCATTCATTTTTCAGATGTTGCATCAATGGCATCTACCCACATATTCTCACACGCTTTTTTTTTTTTTTTTTTTTTTTAGAGGGAGTCTAGCACTGTCGCCCAGGCTTGTGTAGCGCAGTGGCGCGATCTCGGCTCACTGCCATCTCCGCCTCCTGGGTTCAAGCAATTCTCCTGCCTCAGCTGGAGACTACAGGCATGCACCACCACGCGCAGCTAATTTTTTTGTACTTTTAGTAGAGATGGAGTTTCACTATGTTGGCCAGGATTGTCTCCATCTCTTGACCTCGTGATCCACCCACGTTGGCCTCCCAAAGTGCTGGGATTACAGGTGTGAGCCACCGCGCCCAGCTGTTCTCCCATGCTTATTAAGACCAACCAGTATATGCCTGGTCCTCTGCTAGGTACATGGAGGGGTAAGGCCCACATCTCAGAATCTGGGGAGCTCACAGTCTAAAGAGGAAAGCAGACACACTGGCAGATAATTGTCAGCAGCAATGGGTCAGTGCTCTGATAGAGGTTCACAAAGGGAAGAGAGAAGAGGTTCTGGAAAGTCTTCCAAGAGGAAGCAACACCTCACTGATCAACTTTATACTGCAAAGTCAGGAGACCCACCTGGGTTTGAGTACCAGCTCTGTTACTTACTGGCTGTGGCCTGAGCCATGTTCTTCCTTCCCTATATGTGAAATGGAGATATAGTATCCACCCTCACATGGTTCTTCTGAGGCTGAAACATACGTAAATGCACTACCACATTGCCTGGAACTGAGTACAATTTGTTTCACCCTGATAATACCATACTCTTTGGTAAGATCAAAAGTCAAAGGAACCTAAATAAGAGAAAAACACAATCCCCTTTGGGAGCTCTAAGCCAGTCTCACCCAGTCTGGGCATTCTGCTTTGCTCATAGCTGCTAATCCCAAACTATAAATTGATTATGATATTTAGCTAAGCTAAAGAATCTCTGATTTATGTCCATAATTAACATCCCATTGTGATACCTATTATATATATGCAGGAAAAATATATTGTATGTACCGAATGAGTAGAAATATTAATTTGCATTATGAAAAAAACACCAAAAACTCCCATAAAACATCTGTGCTTATATAAATCTACCCAAACATACACTTGGATTTGATTTTGGAAACAAGTCTCTTTTCTTTCTTGATGGGTATTCAATAATTGTTGCTTTTAGAGAGTGGATTTGTCATCTTCTTTTCTATGACAGCATTACTTTGATGGAAGGAGATTGCTCAGGAGGAAAGCACAGAGGCACTTTCCTGTTATCACCAGTGAAGTGTTGGTAACATGAGATCTTTAGAATAATGGCACCTGCACTGACAATTCAGTGTAATTCTCAATATTTTCCACTGAGCCCAGACAGAGTGAGCACACAGGCCTTTTATCATTTTCCTAAGAGAGTTTGTGATGCTGCCTACTCCTGTATTCACACACCTGCAAGACTTTCCCCATTCAGAGTATCTTATTTTATGGCTTAAATTACTACTGTAATATAATGTAATAGGTTAGTGAGGCTCTAACCAAAGCCTTTCCTACTGGAGCATTCACAGCCTAAGAAATACACTGTCTCTACCAGAAAAAAAAAAAAACAACAAAAGGAAGAAATGGCTATACAAGGAGCCCTGTCCTACTTGCAATAATAAACAAAAAATCAATTATTCCAGTCAGACGCTATTTGATATTAATCTCATTGTAGGGCCAGGGAGTAGAAGCTAATATAGTAAGGGGGGAAACTATGCATCACGTGTTAGGTGCTTTGAAATATTACTCTTCATAACTCTGTTAGATGAATTATTATCCCATTTTACAGATGAGAAAATTGAGTCTCAGTGAAGTGATTTCCCTAAGATGACACAGCTGCTAAAACCACAGATCAGAAACAAAACCAGTCCAGTAAGGTTTCTAAGTCTGACCTGCTCTAAACAATACAATACAATAGTTGAATGATCACATACAATGATCAATCCTGAGATTAGGATACAAAATCCTTACCTTGTGGTTCTCACTGTAGTGCTTGGTAAGATAAAGGAAAACTCGCCTCCAAAAGCCCCTCGGCTCCAAGTGTTCTGAGCAATCTAACTCTGGCTGCCTCCCAACAATTCAGTGTGTTTTCTTACTTTGCCAGCTCCAGGGACACTAGTCATGTGTCAGCTCTTTATTGCTTCAGGAATTAGTGTACATGTTATATTCAGAAACACAAATATAAATAGCTCAATTTAAAATGTTTTAATCAAACATGGCAGAAGAGTATTTTAAGTTTCCAGTGCTTCGTGTCAAGACCCAATACCTCTGCTATACCCTAAATGCATATTTTTAAGAACTTTTTCTAGAAAAACTATGGCCTATGTCTTAGATTCTTAAACAGACTGTGTTGCCTTTTTTAATTTAAAGTATAAAGCTTTAAATGTATGCTTATGGTGACAATTAAGGAAATGCTAGATTAGACAGGGCATCAGCTTTCCACAAATAGTACTCATTTAAGTTCATTTCCACCCCAGATCTCTGCTTGAATGTTATATCATTCAATCGCAAATCTCTCTATAAAAGTGTCTGGCTGTCTCTTAAACCCATTTACGCTCTATGCTTCAATGCCTTTCCTTGGCAACTTTTTCCATATGCTTAACTTCTTTCAGGGAAGCAGTTCTGTCTCAATTCACAGAACAGCACACCAATCAACACAAGCAGGCAGGCAGGTAAAGAAAGGAAGAAGGAGAGACAGGCACACAGAGAAAGTAGGATATGAATGAAGCTAGTCCAATAAAAGTAATGTTTTAAAAGGCACATTTTTAGGCCAAAATAAAATGAACCTCGCACCTACTCCCAAGTAATCAGAGAGCTCTGAACTTGAATTTATAACCCAAACACTCTGCACCATATGCAACTTGAGACACACAACTGGTGGCACTACTGGGGATTTATGACTTATGACTTGTTCATATTTAATTTGTAACCAAACACTTCCCCTTCCTCTTAGCTACCTTAGAACTCTTGATTAACTCTTGTTTTCACAGGTCAGAGGTTAAATAAAGGAAGGGAAGCATTCTGGGGTGAGATTGCCCAGAGCACCACATCCAAGAATGACCCTGTGCAAGGAACATTAAAATAAGCGATAAGGCCAGAGATTGTTCCAGACAGCTGATGTTCAAAGCCTCCTTTGGGTACGAAGTAGAAGCTTTCAACTAGAGAGCTGGCAACAAAGACAGACCGGAAATGGGTCTGCTCTCAAGTTACCTTTAGTGACGAAGCAACTCTTTTACCGAGTTTTTCCCAAAATGTTTCTGAAAATGAAACCGAGGGGTTTGAGGGGCAGTAAAGCAGGAGTTTGTGCAAGGCAAACAGGCTTTCTTCTTGCTTCACTCTGCCACAGGATTCTGTCTGGCACACCAGATTCTCCGACTCTGAGGAAAACCTCCATGGCTATCTAATTTTGCAGCAGACCTGGGTCAGGCTGAGGGAAGCAAAATTCTTTCTTTGTACACAATTAATCACATGGAAGTTCAGAAACCCTGAAGAAGATTTAATCTATTCAACTATAACTACAAGATCCACCTAGGTCCAAGCACATAGACTGTTGTGCACCAAACTGATCAAAGTATTAGAAGCAGAGTGGCAAATATTTTAATAGTGGTAGAGACCACTCTTTATTCTGGAATTACCAAATGCCAGGAGCTTTACATGCCTTTGCTTATTTGCTTATTGTAATTCTAAGTAGGTACCATTATATCCCCAGATACCAAATGGCAAAACTGATGCACAGAAAGGCTAAGTAACTTGCTCAGAGTCACACAGCCACAAAGTAGATCAGGGTCAAATCCAGTTCTCTCTAACTTCCTATACCAGGTAAGTACTTTCTGAAAAAACTCTCTGGGAATGGTTTCAGTAAATTGTATGTTAGACAGTCCTTATACTTTACATTTGATTAGACGTTGTCAAAATGAGATAATAATTAAGTTCATTTGTTTTACAGACAGCAGTCATTCACTCATTCATTCTCTAAGCCAAAATGAGATAATAATTAAGCTCATTTGTTTTATAGACAGCATTAATTCACTCATTCATTGCCTAATATATATAAATCAGGCACTGAGTAGAGAGTCAAATATGGCATTACTTCCACTAAAGTTGGTCCCTGGTTTAGATTTGTACAAGAAATCATTATGGCATTAGGAATGATGTGATAGAGGCAAAAAGCAAGCACAGAACTTGGAAAATGTGATAAGTCATGGTTGGGCCGCCCTGAAAAGAGGTATGGTGTGCATTCCTTCTGCACCAAAACCACACAGCAGCCACAGCATGAAATAGGCAGGTTCCTCAAATGAGCCTTTCAACAGAACAGAGGATCTCAAACACAAGCAGGCTGAAGAGCTGGGAATCCGTGACAAGGCGCCCAAAGCTACAACATAAAATGCCATTGGTCACTCTCTGTTGAAACCCTGATGGAACTCCTACCCTCAGCCACTCCCAATTTTTAAAACAACCTTTGTACAGATGGCATTGCTTTATTGTAAGCCAAGAGAAGAGTCCATAATGTTACAAAAGCCTAAATTTGTTGTTTTAAAACTCCCTCAAAATATAGCTATATTTATAATTTTCAAAACAGAAATCCTAAAAACTAAATTTTAGAGAAAAGATGCTCAGTCAGCAAACCTCCTGGCAGAAATACATTTCTCTGATGTAAATAGGTCTCTCTGATATAAATTCTTTTTTATTTTTTCTCGAGACAGTATCTCGCTCTGTTTCCCAGGCTACAGTACAGTGGCGTGATCTTGGCTCACTGCAACCTCCACTTCCCAGGTTCAAGTGATCCTCCCACCTCAGCCTCCCAAGTAGCTGGGATTACAGGCGCATGCCACCATGCCCAGCTAATTTTTGTATTTTTAGTAAAGAGAGGGTTTCATCATGTTGGCCAGGCTGGTCTCAAACTTTTGATCTCAAGTGATCCATCTGCCTTGGCCTCCCAAACTGCTGGGATTACAGGTGTAAGCCACCACACCTGGCCTCTGATATAAATTCATAAACTTACATAGAATTGAAAGAGTGCAGGGCTGGGTGCAGTGGCTCACACCTGTAATCCCAACACTTTGTGAGGCCGAAGCCAGTGGATTACGAGGTCAGGCATTGGAGACCAGCCTGGCCAACACAGTGAAACCTTGTCTCTACTAAAAATACAAAAATTAGCTGGGGATGGTGGCAGGTGCCTGTAATCCCAGCTACTTGAGAGGCTGAGGCAGGATATTTGCTTGAACCGGGGAGGCGGAGGTTGCAGTGAGCCAAGATGACACAACTGCACTCCAGCCCAGGCAACAGTGCGAGACTTCGCCTCAAAAAAAAGAAAAAGAAAGAAAGAAAGAGTGTAGAAAGCTTGCCTTTTAATGAGTTATTATGAAAAGTAGAAAATTAAAACAAAGGCCAGAAAAATGTATGGATGAATCATTTTTACCAGTATTAAATATTATGACTTTTTTTGGTAATATATTTTAAATGGTAGTTCTTTTATTACTTATAATAGGACAACACATACACTTCTCTAAACATGCGCTAAGAGAATGGCAAGGTAGATTACAGCAAATCCAGGCAACAGAAAATTGTATTTTAGATTATTTTTAAGCATATGAGAAAATGTCCATAAAGTAATACAGATTGAAAAGAATAGCCAGGCATGGTGGCTCACGCCTGTAAACCCGGCACTTTCAGAAGCCAACATGGTAGGTCACTTGAGCCCAGGAGTTCAAGACCAGCCTGGGCAACATGGGGAAACCCTGTCTCTATATAAAATACAAAAATTAGCTGGGTGTGATGGCTCACACCTGTAGTCACTGTAGTCCTGTATGCCTCAGCTACTAAGGGGGCTGAGGTAGGAGGATGGCTTGAGTCCAAGAGGTGGAGGTTCCAGTGAGACAAGATCACGCCACTGTACTCCAGCCTGGGTAACAGAGCAAGAGTCTGTACCAAAAAAGAGAAGGGAAAGGAGAGAAGGAAGGAAGGAGGGAGGGAAAGCCGAGAGGGAGGAAAAGAAGGGAGAAAAAGGAGTGAGGGAGGGAGAGGAGGGAGTGAAGGAGGAAGAGAAGGAGGGAAGGAGGAAGAGGAGGGAGGGAAAGGAAGGAAGGAGGGAGAAAAAAAGAAAAAGAAGAAAAAACAAAGGGTATACACTACTATGTATCATATGCAATCATATATGCTCCTAGAAAGACTAGAAGATAAATCGTGGTTAGTTCTAGATTATGGGATTGTAGATAATCTTTTTCTTCTGTATTCTTTTCTGTGTTTTCTACAGTTTATGTATTGAGCATGCAGTGCCTTAAAATTTAAGAAAAAAAGTTGCCTGTTAAGTACTCCGTTATTCATAATTTTAAAAACTTCAAAGCAACCTAAATATACAATAGAATGATTACAATACATTATGAACTATCAAAATGATGAAATATTGTCTATTCATTAAAATCAGACTATAGAAAAATATTTAACATGGAAAAATTTTGCAATATATTTAGATATAAAAGCAGGCTCTATAATATATACAAATGATTTTTTCATTTTAATTTTTGTGTTTTCCTATTATTCTCCAAACTTTCTACACACACATGCACACACGCACTGTATTATTTTTATTAACTCTTAATAAAACTATCCCCCTCCTTTGCTTTCTTTAAAAAACAAACAGCCACAGGTATGATCCTCCCCTGCCTACCAACTTCCAAGTGGTCTTGCCGAACGGCTAGGGAGGTGGATCGGTCAGGGAGAATAGAATGAAGAAGCAACAGCCTTCCTGCTTCTGTAAGTGAGCTTAATAACTGTGATGACCTAGTTCCAAAATGGGCTCTCTGGATGAAGAGGAAGTTTGTACTCTTTAACAAACTCGTCATACCAGAGCCTCATGCTCTTCCTCCTGCGCCATGCTTATCATGGATCTCAGTTCCAGGGCAAGGGTGGTGAGCTAATAAGGTTTTCAGTGACCTTTCCTTAATGTGGGTACAGTCAGCCTCAATAAACCCTGGCAGGCTCAGGAAGAAAGAGACCCTCCCTTATCTAAGGTCACTCTTAGTTGAGAGGGAATAAAAGAGAGGTCAGAATCTATTTTTTTCCCTGTTAGATTTTAAGGCCAAATCTGCAAGGCTGGATCATTCATACAAACACTTAGTAAGCATAGATGCATGCCAGCCCTGTCCTGGTCAGCTAGGATAAATAAATGAACAAGACACGGTGCTGTCTGTCCTCAAGGAACTCTAAGTTTCTTGGGAAAGAGACCTGCAAAGGATGGATCACAATGCTACGTGAGGATGCTGCAACACAGATGGGCAAAGAGCTGTGGCAGCACCGGGGAAGGGCATCTCAACTCGACTGCAGTCTCGGCTGAGTGAGGAAGAGGAACTGGATGAAGGAGAGGCACACGTCCGTTTGGAGGAAACCAAAAATTACAGAGGCACAGAAACAAAGAACTGCAAATGGCTCTGCGTGGTTGGATCCCAGAGTAAGGGCAGAGCAGAGTGTTTGTGTGATTTTTCTTTTTTGGAGGCTGGGATGGGTGGAGAGAGGATCCTTGGCAGTAGCAGAAATGAAACTAGAGCAGTCCAAAGAGCCTGGCTTGTAAGAAATTTACATGCCGGACCATGGAGTTTAACTCTTTTCCTGAAATCAAAGAAGGGTTTTCAGCAGAGGACAGGCCTGATCGGTTGTGTCTTTGTAAAAGAACGCTTTAGAAGGAGGAGAGTCTGGAACCAGATAAACTAAAAAATTTTAAACCAGTGTGGCTGGTGAAAGTCCTCAAGGAAGAATGAGGTTCCAAAAATGAGGGCCTCTGTCAGTGCTCTTTTACTTACTAAATAAAATTTTTTAAAACAGATTTGACTTGGAGAAGAGAGCTAACCAAGGAGCTCCTGTCAGGCAGAAGGTTGGCCTGAACATGTTAGGCAGAAGGTTGCCTGCTTCCTTCAGAAGCAGTGTCCATCGTAAGACATGGCAGCAGAGGAGGGGAGCTGGACCATCCAGAGCAGCAGGTGTGGTTCTCCCCTGATGAGCAGGCTCCCCTGAGAGCCGTTCCTTCATCTCTCCAAGGCCACTTTCCTCTGCAAAAGGGCCATACTTTCTGTTTACCTAACAAGGTGGTGGTATGGAACAAATTAAGCAAAATAACACAAAGTGCCTATCACAGTTCACAAAACATACCAGACACTCAAAAATAGCTTCTGTTATGATTGTTAGGTAGATCTCTACTCTCTTAGAAGAATGGTTCTAAACCACATTTTGAATGATTTTAAAATGTTGAGTGCCACAAACACACAGATTTTCTTTCCAATTACTTTTAAGATTGCGTCAGTCACAAAAGAGTGGGCTGGGCCAATAGGGATTCCTAAAATTAGTATTTATTCACTTAACACAAGATAAAGATTTCATTTCAAAGACAGAATGAAAGCAAATTAAAAAAAAATGGGGATCATAAATATGTCACTAGTACTTTTTCAACCATTCCTCAATGAATGACTCTTTCCGAGTTAACGCTAAAAGTACTTCCTTGTGCCTTTCTGACTGAAGGAACAGCATATATTATTCTTAAATAATTAAGTAAGACTTAACTCTAGAAGATTTAGCATGCTATAGTGATATAAAAGACAGCAATGCTAATAAGATTCTAAGAGCTATTATTAAACAAACATATGGATGTTAACATTTTTACCTTTCACAAATGTTTGAACTTAACTTTTATCATGACTCTAAAATAGGGCAGCTTCAGTCAATTTAAAGACCAGTTCTGTGCTCTGAGCCATTTATGGGACGAAAATGGAAATTTCTGGTACCTTAGCTCTGTCAGGCATTGTTTCTATTTCTCACCTCAGCTATGTGAGATGGGTATTTTCAGCTATGACGTACAGATGAGGAAACTGAGGCTCACAAACATGAAGAGAATTGCTCAAGATCACCAAGCAAGTAAAGAAATGGTCAAGATTTGAAGGTCTCTCTGATTCCAAAGCTCATGATCCTTTTTCTTTTTTAAAAATCAACTTTGAATTATAGTTTATATAAAATAAAATTCACCCATTCTCTGTGTACATATAGATGAATTTTGTAAGTGCATACGGCTGTGTAACCACCACCTGCAATGAATATATACAACATGTCCAGGGCCCACAAATGTTTGTTTGTGCCCCATCCAACTGAACCCAACTTACCAAGTATCTATCACCACCCTATATTGAGATCACCTGTTTTCCACCTGTCCTTCCCACCATGTCTTTTAAAAATTCACTTCTTAAACATTCAGTAAAAGTCACTCTTTTGACAAACACCCACATTGGTGTAACAACCACAGACAAGGTATAGAACACTTCCATCACACCCCACCCAGCTTGCCTGTGTTGCCTCCTTTGTGGTGAACCTTGCCTCCCCAGATCTCAGCTCTGGCAACCACTGATTTGTTTCCTATTCCCATAGTTCTTTTTTTTTTTTTTCCTGAACATCATAGAAATGGAATAATACAGTACATAGCCTTTTGAGTCTGGCTTCTATGATGATCTTTGAAGCCACACTGTATATTTTAGCTTTTTTCCCTGACTGCTGACCAATGAAGGGCAAGTTTTAATGGTAACATAGTTCCATGGGCATGCTCACATATCACAACTCCATGGTGCTAGCTGCCACTCCACGTCAAGTGAGGGGTATTATAGGAATGCCTCCAGTCCACCTAATGTATCAAAACAGTATATCATCCACAAATTTCATTAGCTATATTATTTAATACTAACAAATTATTTCTGAAACATCTCAGAAATGAGTGAAATAAACCAAGTCTGTCTATGTACGCTGGGGTTGAGAACCTCCATATTACGCCAAGTTCTCTCCCTAGCTAAGAAATCATGCCCACCCCAGAGGTCTGGCCACAATACCATGAGTGGTGCTAAGGGTTTGCTCCTTGAACAGAAAAGGTAGAATCCAAGCTCTTTGTCACCTAGCCCAGCCAGGTGAGGCAAAGGAAGTGGGAGATTAGCCAGTTGCTCTAAGTGTTCAACTCTCTCATTTTGTAGCAGAAGAAAGATGAGCTCAGAGAATATAAGGACTTACCTAGAGCCACACATCTGCAGAGCCTAAAAGACATCCTGACAAACCCAGAAGTAGATCTTTCTGTGCCCAGTGTAGCAATCTCCCAATATTACTCTGTCCTTTCCTCTTCTGCCCTATCTCCTACCAAAAGCACATGATTTCTCTTGTCTGAATGTATAGCAGCGCGGTTGCTGTTTTTAATATCTAGAACTGTCCTAGAACATCAACATCTCAATTACATCCATAAGCAATTCCCAGTCTCTTACTTAACCAGGATTTGAAATTATGTCTGTTTAGCTCCAAAGCTGGATGATCTTTTTGTCTGCTGCACATTGTGGTATCTACACCAACACCCATTTGGCTTAGCATTTGTGATGGTTAACACTGAATGTCAACTTGATTGAATTGAAGGATACAAAATATTGATCCTGGGTATGTCTGTGAGGGTGTTGCCAAAAGAGATTAACATCTGAGTCAGTGGGCTGAGGAAGGCAGATCCACCCTTAATCTGGTGGGCACAATCTAATCAGCTGCCAATGAATATAAAGCAGGCAGGAAACCGTGAAAAGGAGAGAGACTGGCCTATCCTCCCAGTTTACAACTTTCTCCCCTGCTGGATGCTTTCTGCCCTCGAACATCGGACTCTAAATTCTTCAGTTTTGGGACTTGGACTGGCTCTCCTTCCTCCTCAGTTTGCAGACAGCCTATTGTGGGACCTAGTAATCATGTAAGTTAATACTTAATAAACTCATATATATATATATTACTATAGAGATATACATATATATATGTGTGTGTGTGTGTGTGTGTATGTGTGTGTGTGTGTACGTATATATCTCCTATTAGTTTGTCCCTCTAGAGAACCCTGACTAATACAGCATTCTATAGCTCATTGGTCATGAACCACTGACTGACTGTGAGGTCCTCTGCTGGGTCCTGGGGCTAACAAGTGAATCTGATACAATCTCTGGTTTCAAGAAACTCAGTGTCTAGTGGGGAATTCAGACTTGTAAATCAACAAGTGTAATTACTAAGATTAATGCTATGAGAGAAGTATGCATAGGCAACAACTCTCTCTCATACTAGTGTGGGCACACACCTGTGGCAGACTACCAATCCCAGCCAACATGACAGAATTTCTTTCAGCCCTACCAGAGGCAGTTAATAATTCTAAAATTAAATAGAAATGGTCACATTAGAAGATGCTTTATTTTATAGAAGGACAGTTCAATAAAGGTTACTGGAACACAGAATCCAATAGTGATGCCCAGAAAAGGCAACCTGATTTTTATGAACAAATTTCTTCTTCCTTTTTCTGTTAATACACACAAAAAAACCTGGCACCTTTGTCTGGGTCCAGAATGTAAAATCAGGAAATAAAATGGCAAGTCTTACAACTGTGAACTTCAATCAGCTCATTACAAACCCAAGAGACATATTTGAATGCATGTTGCTACATTCATTTACCTATTCTGCCAAGCTATTCAATTACACGATTTCAGATTTTGTATAAAAAAAATACAGCCATGTTTCTTTCAAAAGCTGGTATTTGGAGAAAAGTGATTAGAACAGCATGCTATGATACGTTAATACAGTGGTTTCACTTAATGGACAATGGCAGTTTCTGAAATGCTGCCTGTACTTTAAATTACTGCATTTAGAATTCATGACTACAAGGTGTCTCAACTTTTTTCTTTGCTGCTGTACAATACACTCCACTGCCACTGTGAATGCAAACAAAACACATTATCAGAAGAGTTTTGTTAGGATTTCTAATCTTAAGGAAAGTCATTTTTAAAGGTGGGGAGCTGATACAGTAGGTTGTTCAAATCCTATGAACACTGAGAAGAATAAAGCATTACAACTGGAGAAAGAAAGAGTGAGAGAGAAAAAGTGAAAGAGAAAGTCTTAAACCAAAATTTAACATCCCTTTGGAGAGACAGGGCACAAAAGAGGAGACAGAGTTGATTCTAACCAGAAGCAGCTGTTGCTGTTTGAATTAGGAAGGATTCCTAATGAATCAGCAGTTCTCATAATAAATATACTCCCCTTTGAAATGTGAGGATTCTGCAATGAGAATTTCTTTTGATATATTTTTTACATGAACTCATTAGACAGCGAAGAGGCAGGGATAGAGCGTGTTCCTTTCTAAATTACTATGGTAATCTGATCCACATCATGTCCTCTCAAGCTTAGTTAGGTCGGACATAAGAAAATAAAGAAATAAGAACCATACAACTAAAAAGGTATCTACTCACCCGTATCCTGTGTTGATCACTCAAAATGAACTTTGTAAGGTGCTATGCATCAGCCATATCTTACAAAACACCTGCCACTAGTGCCAGTTAAATTTGAATGGAAATGAGAGGTATATAAACCATAAAATGGGGGCATTTCTTTTGCATTAAGAGTAATCCCCAAATTCCAACATGGTGAAGATCCATTTGCAGAGTATATCTGTTCCCCAGATACCTTGCTTGCCATTTTAAGAGGAGAAAAGAAAAACAAATATGCACGCGTGCATATTTATTTCATCCCAACCTAGGTTCCATACTCCACTTTTTCCTTGCATTAAAAAACAACAATTTTAAACAAAGGTTTCTCTAGGCAAAAATCAGTGTGTCTTTAGTCATACAAGACAAAATTAATTTAAAAGTACATCTTCCCATATTATTCTACCCAACAGCTATCTTTCTCCAATTTTTTTTGCTCTAGAATTTTATTTATTTATTTTTATTTTTCCACAATTTATTGGGGTACAGGTATTATTTGGTTGCAGGAGCAAGTTCTTTAGAGGTGATTTGTGAGATTTTGGTGCACCCATCGCTCGAGCAGTCTACACTGCACCCTATTTGCAGTCTTTTATCTCTTGCCCCATCCCATTCTTCCCCCCAAGTCCCCAAAGTCCACTGTACCGTTCTTATGCCTTTTTGACCTCATACCTTAGCTTCCAAGTATCAGTGAGAACATACAATATTTGGTTTCCCATTCTTGAGTTACTTCACAGTCTTGCTCTTCCTTCCTTCCTCCCTTTCTCCTTCTGTAGTGAGTTCCCAGGGTTCCTGAAGCCTCAGTGTGAAAAACCAGGAACCCCAGAAGTCAAGGAATTACACAAGGTGTACTGAAGAGACTATTAGAGCTGCCGTGCTTTTTTTTTTGTTGTTGTTCACCCTAACGCTAATGGTACATAAGCCTTAAGTGAAAAGAAATTCTAAATATAAACACAATCTTTAGGCTGTTTAAAAACAACTCTTCACAAACTTAGACATGATCTCCTATCTCACTTAGGCCACTTTTGCTGTCAATAACAGGTAAAGACAATGCAAAAGATAGGCAGACCTGCAGATAATAGAAGTTAAGAACCAAAAAGATGTAACTCTATCATTATTGTATCATAGGAATAAGCAGAAATAAGTTGCTCATTAGAGGAAAGAAGTCTTAGATCATATCGGGGGTGTGGAGAAGTAGAGGACCCTGATTCTTCTACAAAATCACAGCCCAAATAAAGCAGGGAAACGTCCAAAGAACAAATCAAGGAGTCAAGAGAAGAGATCCCTTGCTTACAGATCAGTGTGTGCTTGTTTTATATTCCACGTAATTAGAACACCAGAGCTCAAAAAGACGCAGGAAATTTGTCTGAAATCATTTGCTAAACTATAAGTGGTTTAGAGCTATATTTGAACCTAAGTCTCTCTAGCTTCAAAGCTACACCACCAGTGTAGTACTGCCCCCTTAGTGACTGTCCAAATCATCACTAGATATGATTTTGCTCACTGGGCAACACTAACTCTTTAGGGCATCTTACTCGGTGACAAAGCTCTAACTTAGTGCTCTTCTCTCAGATGGAAAAAGCAAGGCAGAGGAGGATTAAGTCACTGGACCGACATCATATAATTTCATTTAAAAATGTCCTTGGGTAGAGACTACTAAAGTTGTTTCTCCTGTGTTTTACAACATGAGTCTAACCACCAAATAGTTAGTTCTGCAGATCCCTTAGACTCGCTCCCCAGCAGATCTGCATTCCTACAGAAATGCCCATCCTGGCCTGGTGCTATTTGGCTCAGGCCACTAGCAACCAAAAGAACAGCTTAGCAGTTTGTCCACTGCTTTGCCCTGCATGCTACGGTGCACACCTACACTGGCTTTGAAAATATTTCATTCAGTGAAGATGGATCAAACATATACAAGACTAGCAGAAGAAAAGAAGTTCAGATGTCTAAAATGTAGACAATAATTTCTACACAAAGATATCTGCCTCAGAATTTATGGTGGCAAAAAGCTATAAAGAGCCTAACAAATGGCAGTATATTTTTCTCAGGTATTGGAATAAAAAACAATTAATTACAAATCCAAGTTTCACACATTAGAGATAGGCAAGTGACTTAACCCTTGGTTCTCCCTGCTTTTTTTTTTTTTTTAATGGAGCCAACTAACGGAAACAGCTGTCATAAGGAGTAAATAATACAATTCATATAACCTGCTTAGCATAGTTTCCATGTAGAAAGTAACCAAGAAATGGCAGCTGCTATTACTATTATTAATTCCAACAGTAGAGAGTCATTAGGTAACATATGGAACACCTTCATGACTCAGTATCACAGGGTCATTCAAATATCCTTCACAGAGAAAGTTGTGATGTTATAAAAACATGGAAAAAGCAAATCCAGTAAAAAGGCTGATTTCAAACATGTAAATTTAAAACTTTATGTTATCTGTACATTACATATAAGACAATGTCTAAGAGAAAACATCACAATATCTATCTCTGGATGATGAAATTAAAGGTAATTATTTTCTACCTCTCCCTCAAGCTCACCCTGTCCCCATCTTCCAGGTTCCCCCTCACCCTGGCTCCCTGTGCCCATCTCTGAAATAACAATTATTTTCTTCTTCTCAATTGGACAAAGTAATTTCATCCAAAAATCAGTTCCTTTTTTTTTTCCCCTGTGGATATCCAACTGCTCCATCAACATTTTTTAATAGACTACCCTTTCATTTTTTTCTTTTTTTTTTGGAGTCAGAGTCTTGCTCTGTCACCCAGGCTGGAGTGCAGTGGCATGATCTCAGCTTACTGCAACCTATGCCTCCCCGGTTCAAATGATTCTCCTGCTTTAGTCTCCCAAGTAGCTGGGATTATAGGCATGTGCCACCACACCCAGCTACATTTTATATTTTTAGTAGAGACAGGGTTTCTCCATGTTGGCTAGGCTGGTCTCGAACTCCCAACCTCAGGTGATCCACCCACCTTGGCCTCCCAAAGTGCTCGGATGACAGGTGTGAGCCACCATGGCTGTCCTACCCTTTCATTTTTTAATAGACTACCCTTTGAATTACCTTAGCACCTTTTTAAAAATAAATATCTATATATCAGTTGAGTCTCTATTCTTTTCTGGTAACCTATATGGTCTACCCTTGTGCCAACAGCACAATGTCTATTGTAGCTTTACAATAAAACTTGAGATCAGGTAATATGTGTCCATCAACTTTATTCTTCTTTTAAAAAATTATTTTGTCTAAGTCCTTTGCTACAAAAATCTTTCTGAAAGAAAAACTTTCTGAAGGAAAAAAAGGACTGGTGGTATTGCATTGACTCCATAGATTAATTTGGGGAGAACTGACATCTGTATCAGTAACAGTTTTCTAGAGAAACAGAATCAACTGGTGTGTGTGTGTGTGTGTGTGTGTGTGTAAAGAGATTTATGTTAAGAAACTGGTTGAGGCAAGTTTGAAATCTACAGGACCAGCCAGTGGGCTGGCAACAGGTAACAACTGATGTTGCAGTCTTGAGTCCAAAATCTGTAAGGCAGGCCAGCAAGCTGAGAACTCAAGTATTTTTAAATTACAGTCTTGAAGTATAATTCCTTCTTCTATAGAAAACTTCAGTTTCTGCTCCAAAGGCTTTAAACTGACTGGATGAGGACCACCAACATTATGGAGTGTAATCTCCTATACTAAAAGTCAATGATTATCAATGTTAGATCACATCTAAAAATACCTTCACAGTACCATCTATACTAGTGTTTGACCAAATAATTGGGCCCATAGCCTAGATAAGTTGACACACAAAATTAACCAACACAACATCCTGACAACATCAAATCCTTGAATCCATCAGCCTGGCATATCTCTTTCTTGAGATCTTTTTTTAAAAAACATATCTCAGCAATGTTTTGTATGTTTCAGTGTGCAGGTCAGGCAAATATGTTGTTCAATGTGTCCCTCAGTATTACATATCTTGATGCAATTATAAAAGCCATTATTTTATTAATTTGAACTTAAAATTTTAATACCAACTTCCTTATTTCACACTACATACAAAAATTTATAGAAATGGACTGAAGACCTAAATATAAAAGATAAACCTACAAAATGTCTATAGGACAATATAGGAGAAAATCTTTGTGCTCTTAGGTTATGCAGAGATTTCAGAGAACACAAAAACATGAACTCAGAAGTAAAAATTGATAGAAGGTAGAGCAAAATGGCAGAAATGGACTCTCCAGAGATCATTCCCACACAGAAACATCAATTTAAACAGTTATCCATGTACAAAAAATACCCTCACAAGAGCTAAAGAAACCAGGTAACAGATCACGGTGCCTGGTTACAGCACAATAATAAGAAAGACACATCAAGGAGGGTAGAAAGGACAATTTTGCATTACCCATGTTATCCCTTCCCCTTACCTCAGGTAGTGGAGTTACAATGTGCCTGGGGGAAAAGAGAGAAATTAGTGTACCACTTTGCCTAGGTCCCCAATACTGGGCCTGCCACTGTAAAACCCAGCATCAGGCAGACTCCCATGGCCTATGACTCCAGGCTGATACCTGTGAACTAAACTTCTAAACCCACTCCAGCAGCAGACAGAAACCTGTAGCCCCTATGACATAGATTTGAGTTCTGGCCTGCATCACTGCTAGATGACTACAGTGGCCTTAAGCTATGAATAAGCCACAGCAACAGACAGGCTCTCAGCACCCAAGGGCTTCAGGTGCATCCCAGTGCTGCACCAGCCTTGGTAGCCACGGGCTTAGCATGCTAAGCTACCCTAGTGTGGTAGCACTGGGGTACCCATGTTAAAGTACCCTCTGACGGCCACGGCAATCAGAGAATTAGGGACCAGACCAGACAACCTGCCTAGAAACTCTGAACAGGCTTACCTTTGAAGAAGGTTCCAAAACAAAGCCACAAAGGTTTGCTTCTTCAATGCACAGAGGGTGATGCATGACTACAAGGGTCAGGGAAACATGTTGTCACTAAACAGACAAAATAAGGTACTAGTGACTGACCCTAAAGAGATGAAGATGTATGTAATGCCTGCTAGATAATCCAAAATAGCTAAAGATGCTCAATAAACTTCAAGATAAACAATTCAATGAAATGAGAAAAACAGTAAGTGACCAGAATTAGAAATTTAACAGAGAGCCTAAAATAATTTTTAAAAACATTTTTGAGGAGTTGAAAAATACATAAAACAAAATTAAAATGCAATAGAGAACACCAACAGCAGACCTGATTAAGCAGAAGAAAAAAAAAATCTGTGAAGTCTAAGACAGGTTATTTGCAAATATACAATCAGAGGAGAAAAATGGAATAAAGAAAGCTTATGGGATTTATGGAATGGAATCAAAAGAGCAAATGTACAAGTTGCTGGTATTCAAAAAGGAGTACAGAAAGATAAAGAAGTAGGAAAGCTTATTTAGATAAATAGCAGAAAATATTCCAAATCTACAGAAAGATACAAATATCCAGGTACAGAAAGGACAAAAGGTTCCAATCAGATTCAATTCAAATAGGACTATCCCAAGATATAATCTAATCAAACTGTCAAAAACAAAGAGAAAATTTTGAAAGCAGCAAATAACACAAGGGAGTTCTGACACCCAGCAGCAAACTTCTGAGCAGAAACATTATAAGCCAGGAAGGACTGGGATAATACATTAACAGTGCCGAAGGAAAAACCCTGCTAACCAAGAGTACTGTACCAAGCAAATCTGTCCTTCAGAAATGAAAGAGAAACAAAGACTTTTCCAGAAAAATGAAAGCTAAGGGAGTTCACTATCACCTGACCTATCTTACGAGCAGTGCCAAAGGGAGTTCCCTAAGCTGAAAGAAAAGGATGTTAATGAATAACATAAAACATCTGAAAGTATAAAACTCACCAGTAAAAGTATGTATACAGTCAAATTTTAAATTCTCTAATGCTGTAATGGTGGTATATAAGTCTTTTATTTTATATCATAAGTATGAAGGTTAAAAAACAGAAGTATTTAAAAAAATAACTACAATAATTTTTTTTTCTTTTGAGACAGAGTCTTGCCCTGTAGCCCATGGAGTGTAGTGCCATGATCTCAGCTCACTGCAACCTCCACTTCCTGGGTTCAAGCTATTCTCCTGCCTAAGCCTTCCAAGTAACTGGGACCACAGGCATGCACCACCACGCATGGCTAATTTTTTTTGTTTGTTTGTTTTTTGTATTTTTAGTAGAGACGAGGTTTCACTATGTTGCCCAGGTTGGTCTCGAACTCCTGGACTCAAGTGATCCATCCACCTAGGATTACAGGTGTGAGCCACCACACCCAGCCTAAAAAATAACTACAATAATTTGTTATGGAATATATATTATAAAAAGATGTAAATTATAACATCAAATTTCAAAATGTCGGGGGAGGATAAGGAGTTAAAGTACAGAGTTTTTTGGTCTCCACATGATTAAAGTTAAGTTGTTATCAAATTAAAATAACCTGTTGTAGTTATGTTTTTTTATATGCCTCATAGTAACTACAAAGCAAAAAACTATAATAGATACACTGAAAATAAAAAGCAAAGAATCAAAACTTATTACTATAGAAAATCACTCAACCACAAAGGAAGACAGAGAAGAAGAAAGGACCTATAAAACAATTAAAATGGTAGTAATAAGTCCTTACCAAAAAGAACAAGCAACCCATATATTAATAACATGAATCTCAAAAATGTTATGCTGAGCAAAAGAAGCTAAACACAAAGGAGTATATACTGTACTCCATACATTATTCATAATATGATCTAAATAGACAAGAAGAAACAATTGAAAACAGAAAATAAGCAACAGGAAAGAGTAAAAAAGCCTAATGTATTCTAATCAAATTTCCAGAAGGATATAATAAGAAAAAGAAGCATCAAAAGTCAAAGAAATAATGGTTGAGAATGTTCCAGAACTGCTAAAATCCCATGCAAGATGATTTTTTTTTAAAAACCACATCAAAGACAAAAGCATTGTGAAGACAGCAAAAGCAAATAAATGAATTAGTTTAAGAGCAGCAATTAGACATACCCATTTGAGGTAGGTAAGTAAAACAAATAAGAGCAAAAAAGATTAATCTAAGAAAGAATATCTATTTAAGACTCACTGGAGAAATGCTAATATACTTTCTTTCTTTCTTTTTTTGAGATGAAGTCTCACTTTTGTCACTCAGGCTGGAGTGCAATGGCACAATCTCAGCTCACGGTGACATCTGCCTCCCGGATTCAACAGGTTCTCCTGCCTCAGCCTCCTGAGCAGCTGGGAGTACAGGCGCACACCAACATGCCTGGCTAATTTTTTTATTTTTAGGAGAGACAGGGCTTCAACATGTTGGCCAGGCTGGTCTTGAACTCCTGACCTCAAGTGATCCGCCCACCTCGGCTTCCCAAAGTGCTGGGATTACAGGCGTGGGCTGCCACGCCTGGCCTATACTTTCTTTAAAATGAAGAATGATAAAAGTATATTCATTAACTCTACTTTTATTCAACATTGTACTGAAGATACTAGGCAGCATAGCTGGACAAGAAAAGGAAATAAAGAATATAAGGAATAGGAAAGAGGAAAAAAGGTAAGTGGTTATTTATAAGTTATATAATTTTATATCCGAAATCCAAAAGGATATATAATAAACTATTAGAATTAGGTAGCTGGGCAAAAGATCAATATTCAGAAATCAACCGAGTTTCCAAATAACACAAGAACAGAAAAATGTAATTTAAAATATATGCCATTTATAGAACCCACAAAACATAAGTCCTTAGGAAAAAAATGAAGCAAAGTTATGTAGGACCATTACGGAAGAAATTTTAAAGTGTTTTTAAAAGATATTAAAATCTAAATAAACTAACACCATGTTCAAGAATTGGGCAGGAAAACTCATTAACATAAAGGTGTCAATTGACTCCAGACTTATCTGTATTCAGTGAAAATTTCAACCTGGTTTTGAGACTTGATAATATTATTAAGTCTAAAATTTACATGGAAAGGGATAGTACCAGGAAAAGCAGAACATCCTTGAAGAAAAGAAGTAGAGAACTAGATAGATATTAAGACTGTAGTAATCGACACAGCAAGAATGGTATATACCATCCCTGGGAAAACTGAGAAAATAGTGCCATTCAAATCCTGTTTTGTGTTCTGGGATCAGATGAGAAATGCAATATGAGAAAAGTTGCATCTAGGAGGTTAAGATTAGAAACAGGGAAACCAGTTCTACCAACGCAGCAAGAAATGGTGTTAGCTTGGATCAGGGTAGCAGTGGTGGAGATGGAGCTACATCATCAGATACTAGATATTTTTCAATAAAAGATAGGGCTGAATTTGTGGATGGCTTGGATATAGAGTGTGTGGACAAAAGAGAGAAGAATCAAGAACAATTCCAAGGTTTCTGGCATTATCAAATGGAAAAATGATATTGCCCTTAACTGAGATGGGGAAGACTAAGAATAGACTTGAGGAGAAAAATCTGAAGATGAAATTTGGATGTGTTATATAAAAATGCCTATCAGGTAGCCAAGAGAAGATGTAGGCAGCTGGAGTTCAAGGGAAAAGTCTAGGTTTGAGATTGATATTTAATTCTGAGAGTTGTCAGAAGGTATTAATAGACACGACATGACACTGGGTGCAATCAAGGGAGTAAATATATTTAAAGAAAAGAAGCCCAAGGATTGAGCCCTGGAACGAAGCACCGTTTAACACTTTGGGGAGGTATAGAATAATCAGCAAAGGAGACAGAAAGAAAAGCCAAGGAAGTAGCAGGAAAATAGGGTTCCCTGGAGGTCATACAAGGAAAATGTATCAAAGAGAAGGCAGTGATTGTGTCAAACAAATCAAAAAAGAGGAGAACTAAGAATTAATCAAATTTTTGGTCACTGATAACCATGACAAGAGCAGATTCAGAGGAGTGGTGGAAGTGGAAGCCTGATTGGCATGGCTTCTGTGAAGAAGACGGAAAGAAACTGAAGACAACAAATTTGGCAACTTTTTAAAGGAATTCTGCTGTAGAGAGAAAAGGAAATTGAGACCTAATGGAAAAGCAATATTAGTTCAAGAGGATGTTTTCCTACTCCCACCCACTAAGATAGGAGAAACAGCTACATGCTTCCACAATGAGGGGAAGATCCAATAGACAGGGGGAAATAATTCACAATGGGAAGAGAATTGATGGAATCATGTCTTGAGTAGATGAAAGGGGATGGAATGTAGTGTGTGGATGCGTGGTTTTGCTCTTGCTAGTGTCCATGATAACAGAGGAGAAGGTAGCATGTATGGGTAAACTTGCAGGTGGGTGAGATGTGGTGACAGCAGATTGCAGAATTTCTTTTCTAAGGCTTCATAATAGCAGTGTTATAGCAAAAAAAAAAAAAAAAAAAAAAAGTAAAAGAAAAAATTGGAAACAACCCATGTGGTCCACCAACAGGAGCAGTTTTAATGTTACTGGTCATATTCTTAGGTTGAGCAATAGACTCTCAGGTGTTTATTTTATCATTACTTTAAATACATGCTATATAATTAGATGCATATGAAAAAATATACATAATAATTATGTATAAGAGTTCTGTTTTGGATAGAGGACTGGAATTGAGAGGTGGTCAAAGGAAACCTACATTATATCTATATTAATTATTTATATGTTATTTTAATTATTTACAAGGAAAATATTGATGCATTGCTTGCACAATATTTTTGGAAGCCTAAATTCTCTGGGTAGATGGAATTTTGGGCCATTTTCTTCAATTTTTTAGCATGTTGCACATTTACTTCAGAGTCTAAGTATATTCATGACCAGAAAAATAAATTTTAAGTAACCACATATAAAATATTATAAGTATATTAAAAAAAAAAGAATATGTCATCATTGTTACATGCAGATGGTAGGGTTATGTGGGGTTTTTTTTTCTCTATTTTCTTATAGCACCTTCAGTTTGGCAGGGGAGTAGGATGAGCAATGAGCATGTATTGATTACATAATTGGGAATTTTTAAAAACAAAAAAAAAAGACTACCAGAGCCTTCTGTTTTCCACCTCTTTTAGCATTCTCAGTACCTAAGACTTGAATTTTGTTTTTAACTGAATTCCAACCTCTTCATAAAACCACTTGATTTCTTCAGGAGGGGTGTTGGCTTTGACCTCACTGTTACGTATGATACACTAAATAGATGACCATGTGTTAAACATACTTGAATTTCATTTACAGTATTGGGATAACTCCCCCTGCCTCAGCCCCTTTTGGCTATCAGTGGCTGTCTACCATTCCCCTAGAATCAACCTTGAGCCAGCTGGTCAGCATATCAAGAGCTGTCACTCTACAACCCAGCAGGACTAAAAGTGGTCAAGTCTGTTCTATGTCTAAAAAGTGGAGATACCAGCATTTCTGCAACACTATCAGGAAGAAGGCCTAAATGGAGCAGACAGATCTCCTGCCAGCTTAGCAGACCCTCTAACTAAGCCCTCCTCTGTTCCCAGGACGTCTCTTTCCCAATCCTACTTCCAACCTATGCCCCTCTCTGAGCATTAGTGCCCCAGTTTCCAGGTGAGAAGGTATGTTCTTCGTTGCACCTTTTGGATAGTATTCTCGTAATGATCAAGCACTGATTCTTACATTGGGATCAACTCTGCTCTAACACATTCTCTTGCCTCATTTTCCCCATACTGAATTCCCTTTGAGTCTCTATGCTTCGCTTTGCACTGATTCTGCTTTGCCACACACTGACCTGGACCCGAGAGAACCAATGTCAGAGGCCTCTTGCCCTCCACCCCTGATTTCTTACTTCCTCATATCCCTGTAAGTTTTCTGCAGATCCTGTCTTCCTCTAGCATCGTAGCTTGCTTCTGCCTTGCTATATGTCCTGCTGCTCACTGATGGCCCACCCATACACCCTAACCTCTGCAGGGGCCAACTCCAGCAGATATAATGCACCTGCATTATAAACTACACTGCTGACAGTCTCTACTGAAATTTCTCCTAAAAACTAGCCACACTCATGAAAGCTGGAAAATACATGGCAGTTTCTATTTGGAATGTCTAAGAAACTTGAAAAACCAACATTTCCTCAAGACAAATGATCCAAAATTCATTTGAATAATGGGAAGAGGGGTACTGGAAAGGAAAAATTAGTATTTGTTCGGCAACCACTATGTGCCATATATTTACCTACCCTACTCACAACTCAATGAATTAAGAATTATCACTAGAGATAAAGAATCCTACACTCAGTGAGCTTTTTGTCTGTTTATTTTTTGTTTTCTTTGAGACAGAGTCTTGCTCTGTCACCCAGGCTGGAGTGCAGTGGCGCGATACTGCCTCACTGCAACCTCCACCTCCCATGTTCAAGCGATTCTCCTGCCTCATCCTCTTGAGTAGCTGCGACCATAGGTGCATGCCACCATGCCAGGCTAATTTTTGTATTTTTGGTAGAGACAGGGTTTTGCCATGTTGGCCAGGCTGGTCTCAAACTCCTGACCTCACATGATCAGCCTCTCAATGTGCTGGGACTACAGGCATGAGCCACTGCGCCCAGCCGGAGGAAATATTTTTAATGTATCTCCCCCATCTATCTCGGATGAGTAATGTGTATTTGAGAATATTTACACAAAAAGGAGTAAACAAATATGCATTATATTCATATGTTAAATAGCTTGATTTAGCCATTCTACAATATATACATGTATCAAAACATCATGCTATACAGAATATATAGTTTTTCTCAGTTAAAAAATACATACATGAATATTTATATATAAATTCAACAAAGTAATGTCTTTAAAGCCCCCTGCTACTGTGACATCCTACCTGCTGCATACCCAAAGCACAACTACCCATGTGCATAGCTGATGGGGGCAGTCATTCAATACCCTGGATCTCAGGTGCTTCAATGATCTCATCATTCTGACCTCTTTCTTTATTGCATCCCAGACACCCCCTCTTTAGTCTCCCATTAACCTTTCCATTACTAAACCTGCTCTGCCTCTAAAATCACTAATTAAGACCTCCCAATTCTGAAACTAGTTTCTTATCTTTGGCGTTTGTTCATCTTACAACTCGTATTTTACCTGTTCTTAAACTTCATCACTAATGGTCTCTTCCTTCTCCTCAAGTATAAGACTCTCCTTTCATCACTACTGGCTTATCCAGCTTACTTCTATGGTCCATCATATATAAACCCTAAAGGAATGTGTTTCTTTTCCTTTCATCCCTGATGCATGGAAATGCCTTATCCCTGAATGAATGCAACTATTTACGTTCTCTGTGCCTACATTAGGCTGATATGCATAGCTAGAGAAAAATTCCACACAAACATATTATACCTCTAAGAATTCTACATTTATAAAATCTACAACATCAACTAAGCTTTCAACACCATCCAGCCTTTACCACTAGTTGGCCTACATGACTATTTTAAGTCTTCTCCATATTTACTCAAATCTCTAATCTTCATACTCTCTCTTCCGTATCCTCAGTATCTGATCTTACCACCTACTTCATCAAGAAAACAGTTCAGACAGGAGTTGCCTCAACTTTCCAACAACACAGCCATTCATTCAATACACATTTATTAAATACTTTTGGAAGTCTGGGCTCTGGAACCAGATCGTCAGTGTTCTTATTCTAGCTCTATCCCTTGGGTAAATTACTTAACCTCTTTGTGCTTCTGTTCATTCATTTCTAAATTGGAGATAATAGTAGTACCAACTTCGCAGGGTTGTGACAGAGATTTAAAAAGACAAGTATACTGGGGCATTTAGAATAGTGCCCGGCACAGAGTAAGCATGTCATAAACATTAGCTGTTACTACCACCATAAAGGCGACGACACTGACCAGGCACCAGATGTACGTACCAAAATCTGTATCCATTAGTTCCTCCTCCCTGTCTCTGTTACAACAGTGGAAATGTTGGCTTCTTTTAACTGGGTTTAGGAGAGAAGTTAATTAATTAATTAATTAATTAGCCAAACAGGCTAACGTGAAAAGACTAAGTAACTAGTCTAAGGTCAAAAGGATATTAAAATGTAGAGCTGGCATTAGAAATCAAGTTCAACTCCGTAACTACAACATTCTGCTTTCAATATTTCCAGCAGATTTAATCTGGCAGAAAGTTCTACCTAAATACCTCAGCTCCTGCTACATAAGTGAAGCTCAGGTTGGACAAAGGAGAATGTCCCCCAAAGTAAAAATGGGCCTTTAAAGCCTGCAACTACAACTATGCATAAAACACTCTAAATGATGGAAGAGGGAGTACTGAACTCCGAAGGCAGTCAGGGAAAACTTCACCGCCTATACGATGCCAACGAGAATATTTTGAAGAGAAGTATGCAGAAAATCCCTGACCGAGAGTTAACAAGGGGCAGGGAATGCCTTGATGGTGAGAAAAAGTTATAGCTGCTACCAGCAGGAAATCTCTTGGACATGACAAAACCTGTTTAATAAAAAAGGAGAACATATTAAAACTATTTGGCATGTGGGCCCGAATCAAACGGTACAGCATGAAAGTCTGGAGATCACCTGAGGACTAAAAGCGGAGTCCCTTCAAGTAGGGAGTTAGAGTTCCAACAGCTGTCAAGGAATCTCGATCCTTCAAATACTATTAAAGAGGTAATATAAAAGAACTTTAAGGAGTAACTGTGGATGTGGCAGATAAGAGATTTTGCTATGTTCAGAACACCTGGAATCACTTAAGAGACATCTGTTATCATCTGGGAATCAGAGATTAGAGCACAGGACCACTGGTTAGGTCAATTCAGAATAGCATTTCCATGTCTCCACAGCAACTGCTCATAGGAGTGGGACCACGGGACTTGGGGCTTTTCATCATACCTTTCCACATACTCCTTATGATGGCACTGAAACCTACATGGTTTTCCACAAGTTGGGGTAAATAACCATGAATACATTTTAAAAATAAAGATAAAGAAAAACATTTTTTTAAAAAACTAGACTCTCCTGAAATTCACACACTGTTGATAAATCTTAGATACATTATCACATTTAATTTTGACAATGAGAATATTATTACCAGTAACATTATTATCACTATTCCATCGATAGGAACACTGAAATTCAGAGAGGTGAAATAGCTTGCCCAAGGTCATCTAGTTTATAAAAGATAGAGCTGAGATTTGACTCTACATCTGTCTGACTTTGCCAATATACATATGGAAAGAAGGCTAAAAAAAAAAATTGCTAGAGATGCCATGATGCTCCTTATAAAAGCCATCTAAGCATCTAAAAACTGGAACTTACTTTTAACAGACCTTAAAAATTAGTGTGTACAATTAGAAGCATGCTTGCCTAGCAGGCATATTAGAATTGACTGAGTAAAGGAAAGACAAAGCAGTGGCATTTTATGCTCAAGAAAGGATGGTCAGCAGGGTCAGCCTGGGTGATGACCAGCACCCACCCTCGGCAGTTTCATCAGAACACTCCAAAGAAATCATTCTGGTAGGCTGGGACCAGCGTCTTCCCACACTGCAGCTGACCCTGTTTCAGTCACGGATACCAGCCCTAGCAGTGGGGAATGCTGAGAAAGTATGCAGGTAGCTCCTGCCAGGTGACCTTGTCTACCACCAGGTTATGGGGACAAAAACTCTCAGAGGCAGCCAGGTGCAATGGCTCATGGCTCATGCCTGTAATCCCAGCCCTTTGAGAGGCCAAGTCGGGTGGCTCACATAAGGTCAGGAGTTCGAGACCAGCCTGGCCAACATGGTGAAACCTCATCTCCATTAAAAACACAAAAATCAGCAGGGTGTGGTGGTGCATTCCTGTCCAGCTACCAGGAAGGCTGAAGCAGGAGAATCACTTGAACCCAGGAAGCGGAGGTTGCAGTGAGCTGAGATCACGCCACTGCACTCCAGCATGGGCGACAGAGTGAGACTTCGTCTCAAAAAAACCAAACCAAACAAAACAAAAAACTACAACAACTCTCAGAATCAGCCCTACTGTAAGAGAACCAGAAGTGTTCTAGCATGAGAAAAGCAGCACAGTTTCACATACATTCATGTACCTTTAAATTATGATAACTATAAAACAATGGAGGAAGTAGGGGAACAGACAATTGAAAATTGATTCCATCCTAGGTTCTTCTTTGAGTCCACAGGTTGTTTGCCAGGAGTATACTTATCCATAATCAGGTTTCACTGACTTTTTAAAAATTATTTTTTCACTAACTTCTAAAATATGTTTTATTTACAGCCAGGCGTGGTAGCTCATGCCTGTAATTCCAGTACTTTGGGAGGCTGAGGCAGGCAGATCACCTGAGATCAAGAGTTTGAGACCGGCCTGGCCAACATGGTAAAACCCTGTCTCTTCTAAAAAATATATAAAAATTAGCCAAGCTTGATGGCGGCGCCTGTAATCCCAGCTACTTAGGAGGCTGAGAGAGGGAGAATTGCTTGAACCTGGGAGGTGGCGGCTACAGTGAGCTGAGATTGCACCACTGCACTTTAGCCTGGGCAACAGAGACTCCATCTCAAAAAATAATAAAAATATGTTTTGTTTACAACTTAACTTTCTGGATTGGCAAGATAAATGAGAATACTCAATTCTTGCAAAAAATAACTGTGACTTACAGACCCTGGATTGGCAGTATTTCCCACTGACATGAAGTTCTAAAATTTACTCACATAAAAACAGCCTTGGTCAGACCATCTTATCAGAGACTGTTAGCTGCCTGAAAACAAAAAGTATAACTCTCATTCATTGACTCATATAAAACTTCCTTTCTTCATTCATTCACCTATATCAATGCCCAAACAAAGGAGGTACTTAACACCTACGTCATTAATGAGTGAGTAAAGTCATTTAGCAAAGTACCTAGAGTTAGTTTGCAGACGTTAAGCAGCAAACTTACAGATTTAAACTAAACTAAACCTAAAGTACTCAGACTCCAGGATCACCTAGTGTATGTCTAGAGCTCAGAGAAATTAATGCTATAGGCACTGGATCTGTTTTTTATTGTTGTTTTTTGTTTTTGAGGTAGGATCTCACTCCCATGGCTCAGGCTGGAGTGCAGCGGTGCAACCTCAGCTCACTGCAGGCTTGACCTCCAGGGCTCCAGTGATCCTTTCAACTCAGCCTACTGAGTAGCCGGGACGAGAGGCAGATGCCATCACACCCAACTAATTTTTGTATTTTGAGTAGAGACGGGGTTTCACCATGTTGCCCAGGTCTCAAATGCCTGGTCTCAAGCAATCCGCCACCTCGGCCTCCCGAAGTGCTGGGATTACAGGTATGAGCCACCCCACCCGGGTAGGCATTGGATCTTAAAGCCACAAGAAGTGCCCTTTAAGTGCATGACTTGTGCTGCTCGGGGGCACTCCAGGGAGCAGCCTCTTTTAGGATACATGTGATCCTGGCCACTACCAAAAGATGGCAAGAAAAGCAAATTTTCACCTGTTCCTTTCACAAAGGTACTGTAAGCAATTCTAGAGGATGGTAAAAAGGCACAGCATAAGAACAGGGAAATTACTTCTCCTGCAATCATTGTTGTTCAGTTAGCATCTTCACAGATCTCTACTCCTGGGTCAAATTAGATCTGATCAAGTAGAGAGTAGACCCATGAACAACACTTACCTTCAAAGAGGAAAGAACACTTAGGATGCCCATTTGCTTTTAAAAGTTCCCATATAGTAACAGTATTACGCTCTCATTTTCAGCATTAGCTAAAAGAGTGTTCAAAGCTTTAAAAGGACGAAGGGGGGGAACCGAGGGAGCCTGTGGAGCCATCACAGCTGCCTTGAAAGCTGGAAGACCGCTGTAGTCACAGTCCATCAGTCTCATGCCTGTGGTTTCCTTTCATTCTCAGAGTCAATTTAAATTACTAATAATCAGGAAACCTACATGACAAGACATCCATTAAAGACAACTACTAATAAAATCAAAACTAAATATCACATCGGATCATGGTATCGCTGGCTCCTGGGTTATAATTTAAGCTTGCATAAAGTGCAAACGAATGCAGTAGAGGCACTGCTCTGAAGAACAAAATTAATTGCCTTTGTGACTTCTCCTAACTCACAAAACTCCTTCAGGGAAGTTACTGCTTTTTTAACAAACAGTAGGCACTTTAAATCCCAGATGCTCTTAGTATCACATACATGCTTGACGGGGCAGAGGCAAGAGGAGTAAATTTTTATTTAAACTCCTCAGTAAACAATTTCAACATTTTTAGCAGGGCCCACCTTACTATAACTGCAGGAACCGTAAGTGCAAATGACTAATCTAGTTTTTAAATTTCATACTAATAACTTGGACTAGTTGAGTAATTGTGGTTACTTTTTAACTTACTTTTCCTTTTGTCTTTTAAGGTTACCACCGAAAATATACTGAGAAGGAGTAAATACATAGTCACACCACAGCCCAAGACACTTAGCAGTATTATATTATTTGAGAGACCAACAAACCTGTAGCCAGGTGACCCGGATACTACTGTCATATCTGGTCAGGTATGTTGGCAAGCGACACCTTCTCTGGGCATCGTTGGTAAACTGAGGGACAAAGGGGATCTGATACTAAGCTTGACAGTAAAATCATGAGTGGAGAGGTTCTTGATCACCACTGTAGTCGTTTGTTGAAAGAACAAATGGGGTCTATACCATGGGCCATGCTTTAACTAAGAGGTATGTATAATATATGTAACTCATTTAATCCTTATAACAATCCTCTGAAGGGGAACGATTATCCCCAATTCACAGATTAGGAAAGAGAGAACAAAAAGAAAGGCAACTGTACAAGATCACACAGTTACTGGGTAGAGTGAGGATTCAAACCTAGGTTTGTCTGACACCAAAACCTATTTCCTGCTTTCTTTCACTAAGAGAAAAATTAATATTTCTGGGAAATGGAATTATTCTACTTATACTATACATGTCTCAAATCATTTTAGTTCATTATAGAAAAGATACACTTCCATTTTAAGTTCCTAAGCCCTATTTTAATGTAAGGCTTTTACATCTTGTTTACATTTCTGTAACCTAGTGGGCAGAGCATTGTAGGAGCCCTTGACAGTCTCCCAGAGGTTGCCCTGTGTCCACTGCATTTCCTTACAGACTTTGCCAGAGTACACAGTTTGTTCCCCACCACTCTAATCAGCTGCTGAAATGCTAAACAGTGTGTAGTTGGAATAGCCCCTATCCCTCCAGCATGCATGGTCCAAATTTTTGCAAAGCAGCTACAAAGGCAATTTTGGAAACATACAACTCTTAACAACTCTCCCATCTGGTTTTCACACCAGCTCCTTCCTCCATAAGCCCACAGAAGTCACAGTCAGCTCCTGTTTTCTGGGAAACTAGCTGTCTTTTCATCTTGCTGGGTGTATGTTATGTCTGTCTGTCAGCAAATTGGGAAATGGCCTCCATCCTGACAGATACATTTTGTAAAGCCTCAAAAGCACATACACTAATGTGAAGAAAAAAAAGAACTTTTTCTGTTTTGGACTCTGGCTATTTGCTCTTTATAGCTGAAGTGTCAAGGGAATGGGATTTCCCAGGTAGATGTACTAATGTAAAATGCATTCGTGTTAAGGTGGGGGCTCCCAATCCACCCAGGGCCAAAGGGTTAATACAAAATGACAGAATTTAATGACTGCTATTATGGTTGCCAAGCAACCAAGAGAAGGTGTGCCATAAAGGCCTAATTAATGAATGAGGTAGCAAGAGTTTCTGTTAAGTTGGTAAGCAGTTCACAGTTCACCATTGCCTAGCTTTGCCCAGATGGTAATACTCTTAAGCTTTCTTAGCTCCACTGAGCAGCAGCAAAATAATGTGATTATAGTTGCAGCTCTGGCTAAAGTTCTGACATCCTTTCCAAACTCAGTGAAATTTCTTAAGTCAGTTGAAACAACTGCCTCCTGCAGATTCACAATGAGGATTGCATGCTTGCATTTTGTTAGGTCCAGAGGAACATGGGAATGATTCTCTTCTGAATTCTCGGCTGCAGGAACATTAAGATTCCTCAAAATTTGGGACTAAAACTGAACTGCCATTGGAACGAGAGGCTCTGTCGGGAAAATGTTCTTTTCAAAGGAAAGCCCAGACAACAGTAACAAAGGACTACACCCTGAGTGTCCACAACTTGCTAAGCTCTGTACAAGCGGTAATAAGGTTTGGCTATGTTCTCACCCAAATCTCATTTTGAAATGTAGCTCCCATAATTCCCACATGTTGTGGGAGGGACCCAGTGGGAGATAACTGAATCATGGGGGCGGTTTCCCCCATACCATTCTCGTGGCAGTAAGTCTCACGAGATCTGATGGTTTTATACGGGGAAATCCCTTTCACTTGGTTCTCATTTTCCCTCTTGTCTGCTGCCACATAAGAAGTGGCTTTCACCTTCCACCATGATTGTGAGGTCTCCCCAGCCATGTGGAACTGTGAGTCCATTAAACCTCTTTTTCTTTATAAATTACCCAGTCTCGGGTATGTCTTTATAAGCACAGTGAAAATGGACTAATATGGTGGTTACATTATCCCTAGTTTTCGTAGCACTGTAAGGTAGGAATTATGACTCCCATTTGATAAGCTAATGCTCAGAGGTACCTTGCTCAGTATCACAAACACTACTAAAGTACAGCTGAGCCAGGATTCAAACCCTGTTCTGACTCCTGAGACTATTCTCTCCCCACTGCATTATGGCTGCCACTGTCGCGGATGACAATCATGAAGACAACTGTCCGCCTGGGAGTGCTCTCTAGGTATCACACATGAAGCTGGCACTTAGACATCTATTATCTTGTTTAATCATCATCCTTGTAACAACTCAAACACTGATGCTATTATTAATCCTCATTTTAAAGACAGCGGATACCAGGCTCAGTTAATTCACAGACTGAGTTGTCTTGTCCGAAATGCTTGGGACCAAAAGTGTTTTGGGTTTTCAGATTTTTGAATTTTGAAGTGCTTGCATATACAGAGCAAGATAATCCTGAGGATGGGACCCAAGCCTAAACATAAAATTCATTTATGTTTCATATACACCTCGTAACACATAGCCTGAAGGTACTTCTATGGAGTATTTTTAACCATTTTGTGTAAGAAACAAAGTTTCGACTACATTTTGGTGGTATCCCATCACATGACTCAGGTGTGGAATTTCCCACTAGTGGTGTCATGTGCCTCAAAAAGTTTCCAACTCTAGAACATTTTGGATTTTGAATTTTCAGATAAAGGATGCTCAACTTGTAGTAAATGAAGATAGCAATACCTGAACACAAGTCTGTGGCTTCAAAGCCTGCTCTCCTTTCACGGTGCCACACTGCCTCAGTAACGACCACAAGTCATAATTAAAGGCTTGCTCCGATTTAATTTCCATACTGAAAATGGGCAACATACTCAATTACCCTGTTCCCTCCGTGCCACAATAATCAATTAAATATGTAAGCTTTTCTTTCAAAAGTGAAACTTCTACATCTGAATGTAGCTCAAAATCACCACATATTCAAACAGGGAGGGCCCCTGAGAGCAGGTGTAATGGATTGGCCACCACCAGCTAAGTCTTGAAGATAACAAGAGGGTGTCGGGGTGGGGAATGACAGAAGAGGAAGCTGCCTCAGCCTGGGCTCCCAGGGAAAATGCTCTTGTTCTTTAATGGAGGAAGGTCTGTGCGAGCTGGGGGGCAAAGGGGGAGCCCCAAATGAACAAAGGTAAAGAGAAGAGGAAGAAAGATTGGTCCAAGACCAGTTAAAGTGTTCTCATTAATAGGCCTGCAACTTCAAATGTAATCAAAGTAGAGGACCCAGCTCAGCCTAGCAAAGGATCAGAACATTTGCCTCTCTGATCCTTTCATTCACCAAAATACAATCTTTTTACTAGGCCCAGCAACTGGTACAGACACACGTTTACTCTTCGATCAAGGCTACTCAAAATACATTCAAACTCTTTTCAGACTAATCTTAGCAGAGTTAACTTTCTCATTGTTAACACTGTCTCTTATGGGTTGAGCCATGATTATCTGCAGCTGACTCTCTCTTACCTATGGCAATTTCTAAAATCCAAGATTGGCTTCCTGCTGCCATCCCGATGTGTGGGCTGCCTCCATCTTGCTGGGGGTGAACACTTGGGGAACACAAACAACTCAAGACTAGTTTAGGCAAAATCAAATTAGAAGATTAAACCAGTCTTTACCTAAAAGAAATGGCATTCATGCATTCATTTATCAAACATCCCATGATCACTTAAAAAGCAGAATGCTAGGGATTTAAGTATAAAACCCAGAACTTTTAGATTATAAATGATACTCCTTCCAAGTGTCTGACTCAGAACTATCTTCTGCCTTAGAGGGCAACCTCACCTGCTTGCTCACTCACTCTCCACACCAACTCTTCCCCTCCCTCTCTGCCCTAATGCAGATCCCCACAACTTCTCACCTCACCTGTAAGTGGTTCCTCCACACTGGAGCCAAAATGATTTTCTAACACACAAATCTGATATGTCATCCCTTTACTTAAAATTCTCCAAGTCACTCTTCACTGACTTCAGTATCAAGTTCAAAAGCCATCACATGCATGGCCTGTGAGGTCCTCGCTCTCTAGTCCTTCCAGCCTCACTTCCTGCTATTCCTCTCTGCTCCAGGCACACTGAATGCTCCACCAATCCACAGAAGCACTGTGCTCCCTTGGTCCAGGGCCTCTGCCTTCTCTCCCATTCCTCTCCCAGCTCCCTACCCACCTGGGTGACATTCTTAGTTGCTCTTCAAGTTTCGTCCCATTTCCCATCTTCACGAACTTAAGTGAGCTACCTTGTGATATGGTTTGGCTATGTCCTCACCCAAATCTCGTCTTTAATTGTAACTCCCACAGTTCCCATGTGGTGTGGGAGCAACCCAGTGGGAGGTAACTGAATCATGGGTGCAGTCTTTTCCTGTGCTGTTCTCATGATAATGAGTAAGTCTCACAAAATCTGATGACTTTAAAAATGGGAGTTTCCCTGTACCAGCTCTATTTGCCTGCTGCCACCCATGTAAGACGTGACTTGCTCCTCCTTGTGTTCTGCCATGATTGTGAGGCCTCCCCAGCCATGTGGAACTGTAAGTCCATTAAACCTCTTTTACTTCCCAGTCTCCGGTATGTCTTTATCAGAAGGGTGAAAATAAACTAATACCTCTCCCTCAGGGCTTCATACTTTTATACACTTACCACATCGAGGCTTTTAGTCTGACCATCTCTCCCATAAGGGCATGTCATCTCTGTCTCCAGTGTCAACTACACTGCTTGGTTCATAGCAGAATGCAGTATATGTTGACTAAATCAATATTTATTGAATGAATGAACAGATGATACCTAACACCCACCATATTCTAGTGTGATTTTTATTTGCTGCCCAGTTTGTTAAACAAGAACATGCAAATTCCCCTCCCTCCTTCCCTTCTCTCCCCAAAAGCACTGAACTAGTCTAACCTTTGTAGTCTTAGCGCTTGGTGCTCACTCCCCTTCTTAAAGTCTACTGGGTTGCTCCAATTAACCTGCATTTCTCATCCTAACCCCAGACTTCGAAAATTGAAAGCCACAATAGAAAACAAGCACAACTCATCACAGGAGGCTGAAAGAAGGGAGGATCCAGGAGATCACATCTGTAATGCATCTAATCAGCTTCTAAAACCATACATACCTAGATTTCCTAATGAGACGTCAGCATAAATCTCAACCTTTAGAGGTACTGAAAAATAAACACACTGAATTCTCAACCTTGGCTTCAGGCCAAATCTGACTTCAACTTTGGCACAAAGAGTTAACCACCTGGAGTGAAGGGGAGGAGAGGGGAGGAGAAGAGAGAAAGAAAAGAGAGGACAGAGAAGCATAAAATTCAAAGAAAAAAAAAAGTCATTGAGCAGACTTCTGAAGAAAGCCTGGTTGATTGAAAATGAAAGCTAGGATGCAGACAGGAGGTGGCAGCATGGACTTGAGGTCTGAGCATCAAAATGCCTGGCCCAGCCTCCCCAGCTTTTTCTTCAAGGCTGTGCCGCAGAAACCATATCATAACCTCTCTGAGCACAGGTCATCTTCCAAAAAGGGAGAAGCAACTCGCCTTTCTTAGACCAAGTGATATTCTGAAAATAAAGACTAAGAAGAATAGCAATTCTCAAATGAATCAAGCTGTAAAAAACACAAATCATCCCCAAGTGCTTTGATAGCTGATACAAAAATTTTCCAAATCTGAACTTGCATTCTAATTTTGATGAATATTCTAAATTGGCTTCTAATGACATAAAAACATGAGATGGCTTTATTGCACACCACTTCAATCTGGCTCAAAACCATTAACAAATGCATCTTCAGGAAAATTCTCAGCAAAGAGAAATTCAAAAGCAACTCTTAGCCATTTTTGAAATCTGTTTCAATGAGTTCTAAATTTATAGTAAAACATCTCTCCAATTGTAATGCCATTCAGAGCACAATGACACCAATTATGCCCAAGCCTAATTGTTAAAGCTTTAGATATAGCTAAAAATTTAGAAGTTGAATATGAAACACTCTTGTGACCCTCATTATATTTTTGCTCAAAAATGTTCAATATCAGTAGCAGAATTGCGAGTTAAATGCTAAAATTCAGTGACAGTGAGGGAAGGAATTTATAAAACCTTTTAAAACACTTAAAAGCCGAATGGCTCAGGTCTTTGATGTGACTGAGTGCTTTGCAAACCAACTTGAGAAAAGTTTCCTTCTGTCCTGTATGTAAAGGCAGCTTCCTGGGACTACAGGTTCTAGAGTGCAATTGGGAACCATTTCAGCATCACACTCCCCATAATTCAAACCCTGGTTTGTGTCTGTTTTTATAGGTCATTGTTGGCCAGCTGGAAAATATTAAGGAAAAGACATTGCAGTTAAACCAGTAGGCCGTGGTACACAGTTGCAAGGCCGCAGTTAACCATGAGCAGAACTGCAGGCAGGCTTTGCTCAGCTGCAAGCAAAGCTCTAGTGCATCCTCTGCGCAGCAGCAGGAGGGCCCCTGGCCAGCAGAGAGCAGCCACTGTGCCAAACAAACTGTATGGGCCTCACTGCTTGGATGCTTCCAGAGAAAGAAGGAGAATCGATGGGCTCCTTTGTAAACAACTTCTTGTGCTTTCGGGCTGTGACCGACTTCAAAGTTGGCATAACTTAATCCGGTCACAAATTATGCCATGGAAATCTTGAGGAAGTTATCTTCCTGAGGAAATGCCTATGTGGCCCCTTATAAACGAAATTCTGATAGGTAAATAACAAACAACAAAAGAAAAACACGTTCAGCTTTTAGCAAGTAAAAAAACTGCACAACCTGATATGATTTCTACTATTTAAATCAATTTTTAGTAAAATCTGATTGGGCATTTGTGAATGCAGACCTTAAATACCAAAGTTTGTGTTACACTATAACACAGCTTTAAACATTCATCTCTATTAACAGGACCTGACTCACAGCATTGACTTCCCTCTCAAATATTTGTTGAATAAAATGTTTTCATTGTTAATAATGGGTAACCTTTATTAATGGCTTAGTCTGCAACAAGTATTCTTCTTAGGACTTTACATGTATTTAATTTTCAGAAAAAGTCATTTTTACCAAGAAAAGCTCTCATTTGGAAATGATGTCAGGTAAACGTTAGCACCATTATTCCCTTTACAAAAAGGCCCTTCAGATAACTCAACAGTAACATGTCTCACATTGAATCCAAGCCCGAGTATGAATCCAGATTCTTCCACCACACTCCATGCTGCATCTGTTGATCACATGAACATACTTTAGCCATTCCAAACATGACCACTTCCAAAATGCACTAGAGCATGAAGTCCTTGAGGACAGGGATGGTGCTTTATTCACAGCTGCATCCCCAGTATGCAGCATAGAGCAAGAAAGAATGAATGAAGAGAAGGAAGAGCCTCTGGCTTTTACCAGTTGCTCACACACAACAACCCACAATATGTAGTGTGAAATTTGTTACCTGGTATCACAGAAGTATACAGTACTTGGGTAATTCTTAGTAATGCGGGAAAAAAACAGCAAGTAAAGAAGAGATCTTGAATACAGATTTTTAGCCTATGATCTAGTGAACACAGAAGGGGTTCTGTGAAAACCTGTAATGTCTATAGGACATTTTAAGGAAACCCACGTAAACATTTTTTGGAGACAGTTCTTGGAGCTTTCAGCAGATTTGCAAAGGTAGCCTATCCTCCCAAAAAGTTTGCCTTCTAAGAGTCTTCTCCAATTTTACTGCCATAGGACTGAGTGGGGAAGGCCAGTGACTCTGTGGTAGATGGCTTATGTTCAAGTCATGTCCTCCAAGCAGCCATAGAACCTTGGTCAGGTGAGTCTGAAGCTCAGTATTGTCATGTGTAATTTACTCAGTTGTCACAGATCTAAACGGGATGATCAGCATTAAATGTATTCAGCAGGATACCTTCTCTCTACTTGGCTATACTCGAAGTGTGTAAAGTATACAACAATAAAACATGAACAGAAGATGGTACAGAACCACTGAAAGAAATATAATGAGAGTACCAGCTGCTCTTCTTTTCCCTGGAAATGTTTTCTTGTTTAGTCATCTAAGAGAAAGGAGCCAGAAAACATCCATTTTTCCTGGAATGTCCACTAAGAGCTTCATTTATAATAAGCTAAAAGTTAGTATCAAGCTAAAAGTCAAATTTAATACTTTAAACTAGATTTTCTGAAGTAAAATAAATTGAATGATATTCTCATATATAAAACAAAAGAAATTCTAAAACACCTATGACACTCAAGGAAAGAAACATGTATTCTGTCTCAAATCTACCCTACCTATCCAGAGAAGAGCACTTTTCAGATCCTCCAGATGCATCCTTTGAAGCTACTTGCTTTGACATCACAATTACAAAATGGTGCAAGGGCTTTGAAATCATAAACCAGATGATGACTCAAAGAACAAACATCAAGAAACAAGGTCTTTTACTTGCTAAAGACCTTAAATCATAGGAAAACACCTTCAGAAAGCAAAGAATGAAAGTAATAAAAACTCTGTTTAATTTTTAACCGTACCATTCATATTAGCACCAACAAAAGAAAAAAAAAACAGGAAAGAAATATTTAGATATAAATCTAACAATACAGGTGTAGGAACTACATGCTGAAAAACACAAAACACCAAAGCAAGAAATCAAAGAATCCCTAAATCAATGGAGAGATGTACTATGTTCATGGACTGAAAGACACAAAATACTGTTAAGAGGTCATCTTTCCAGCCAGGTACAGTGGCTCACGCCTGTAATCCCAGCACTTTAGGAGGCCAAGGCGGGCAGATCACCTGAGGTCAGGAGTTTGAGAACAGCCAGACCAAAGTGGAGAAAGCCTGCCTCTTCTAAAAATACAAAATTAGCGGTCATGGTGGTGTATGCCTGTAATACCAGCTACTTGGGAGGCTGAGGCAGGAGAATTGCTTGAACCCAGGAGGCAGAGGTTGTGGTGAGCCAAGATCACTCCATTGCACTCCAGCCTGGGCAACAAGAGCGAAACTTGGTCTCAAAAAAAAAGGGGGGGGTCATCTTTCCCCAAGTCAATTTATACATTCAATCCAACATCAAACAAAACCACAGTGAGATTTTCTATAGCAATTAAAGGTCAAGAAACTAAAGGAGCAAAATTTATGTAGAAAAGCAAAGAAACTAGAATAGCTAAGACAATTTTAAAAATGAAAAACACAGATGGAAGATTAATGCTATCTGATTTCAAGACTTTCTGTGAAGCCACAATCAAGACAGTAAAGTATTGATAGATATATAGAACAATGGAACAGAATAGAGTCCAGAAGCAGACCCATACAAATACTGTGTAGTCCATTAATTTTTGTGAAGGCACAAGGATAACTCAATTGAGAAAAGATGATCTTTTCAACAAATGGTGCTGGAACAACTAGATGCTCATGTGAAAAAAAAAATAGTAACCTACAAAAAAATTCAACCTATACCTCATACCTTAAAAATAATTAACTTAAATGGATCAGAGAAATACAGGTAAGGTATTAAACTATACAACTTTGAGAATATTGGAGAAAATTCTGTGACCTCGGGATAGGCAGAGTTCCTAGACATGACATCAAAAACATGATCCACAAAAGATAAGATTGATGTGTTGTGACTTTATCAAAATTAAACCATTTGTGCTGTGAAAAATCACTGTTAAGAAAATGAAAAGACAAATCACAGGCTGGGACAAAATGTGATTTGAAAATCATATATCTGAAAAAAGATTTATACCAAGAACACTTAAAGAACTCTTAATACTTAACAATAAGGAAACAAATCAGTTTTTTAATGGGCAAAAGATTCGAATACTTTACCAAAGATGATATACAAATGGCAAATAAACACAACATGTCCCAAATTATTAGGGAAATGCAAATTAAAAATCACAATAGATCCTACTACACATGTAGAATAGCAAAAATGCTCGTGAATATGTGGGACAGTTGGAACTCTCACGCCCTGCTCGTGGGAATGCAAAATGATACAACCACCACTTTGGAAAAAAGGCAGTTTCTTACAAAATTGAATGTATATTTGGCAACATACCCCCAGCAATTCCACTCTTAGGTATTCATCCAAAAGAAACAAAAACTTGTGTTCACACCAAAATCTGTATGCAAATGTTTATAACAGTTTTACTCATAATCATAAAACCCACAAACAACCTAAATGTCCTTCAATAGTGAATAAACAAACTATGAACACATTCATACAGTGGAATACATCTCAATAATAAAAGGGAATAAATCACAGATACACAAATCAACATGGATGGATCTCAAATGGGTTTTGCTATGTGGAAGATGAGAGTCTCCAAAAGGTAATACCATATGATCACATTTTGTTTAAAAAAAAAAAAAAAAAAAGGCAAAACTACAGAGATGGATAAGAGGGGTTAAGAGCAGGAGGGTGTGACTACAAAGGGGCAACACAAGAGAATTGGAGTAGGGGATTACAGAAGTGCTCATATTGTGGTTATGGTGGTAGATATATGACTATGCATTTGTCAAAACTCATTAAATTGTAGAAAATGAGTAAATTTTACTGTACATAAATTAAAAATAAAAATAGAAATTAAAAGTCTCACCAAATCTATTAATTTTGAAAAATGAATACATTGGAACTCTTCTAATACACTTATCTGGTTGAATTGAGTTAGGAATGGAGGCTCTGGAATGAGAATATTGCCAAATTTTAGCTGTATCACTTTTTGCAAGTTACTTAATCTGTCCAAACGTCAGTTTCTTCATCTGTATAATGGGGGCCACAGCACCTTCTCAAAGGGTTTTTAATGAGGATTAAATGAGAGAATGCATGGAAAGCACTAAGCAAATAGTTAAGCATTCAATAAATGAGTTGTTATTAAGTCTGTCTGTATTTTAAAGACAGGATCTGGCTCTGTTGCCCAGGTTGGAATACAATAGTGTGATCACAGGTTTCTGCAGCCTCATACTCCTGGGCTTAAGTGATCCTACCATCTCAACCTCCTAAGTAATTAGGACTACAAGCATGTGCCACCACACTCAGCTAATTTTTATATGTTTTTTTAGTAGAGACAGGATCTCACTATGTTGGCCAGGCTGGTCTCAAACTCCTGGCCTCAAGCAAGCCTCCCACCTTGGCCTCCCAAAGTACGAAGATTACAGGCAGGAGCCATCACATCCAGCCTTGCTTTCACTTTCTTAATGTTCCTTTTTTTATTTTCTGAGTATTACTTTTTATAGAATCATATTCTTGTTTGGTTCTTTTCAAGACAGAGTCTCACTCTGCTGCCCAGGCTAGAGTACAGAGGCACAATCATAGTTGACTGTAGCCTCAAACTCCTGGGCTCAAGTGATCCTCCCACCTCAGTCTCCCAAGTAGCTAAGACTACAGGTGTCTGCTACCAAGCCCAGGTAACTTTTATGTAAAGGAAGAGTCACTATTAAGTTTTTATTCATATTTTAGCAAGATAAGTTTAAGTTATGGAAATACAGGATACTACATTCACCACAAAAGCAGAACTACTTTAAGATTATGTGATACCCTGAAACGAACAGAAGTCACCTATTTAGAGGAAATTGCCTGTTTAAAACACACAGATGACTCATTTACATTATAATTTAACTTTACCAGGGTTCAGTATTGCAACTAATTGATTATATGTCTGCCTTCAGATCCTGGGCCATGTGAAAATGGGGAAAGTGGATGTCTTGGACATCACTGCATCCTTAGTGTCTACAGTGGAGTATCTGACACCTACAGACACCCAATACATGTTTCTTTAACCTAAGTCAAATAAGGCACAAAGTTTGGGATCGGGGCAACACAAAATAATGGGAGGAACACAGACTTCAGAGTCAAATAGCGCTAGGTTAAAATACTGACATTATCAGTTAATAACTATTCTCCAAGGTTCCTTTTCCTCTTCTATACATCGAGGATAATTCTTCTCCTGCAGGACTGCTATGAAGACTGGAGGAGAGAATGCATGGGAATGTTCAGGGCACTTGGTCTAGATGCATGATGAGCACATATTACAGCACGTTTTTGCCTCATCCTCTCACATGAGCACATCCCAAGAGAGGGCTTGGGAACATATACTTTTTTTATTTTTTAAAGAAAGCCGTATTAGCTTTCAAGTTGTCACTAGGTAAAACTTGTATAGGAACCAGTTACTACTACCAGGCAGCATCATATATTACTATTTCGTCCTCGTTACAATTGTCCGAGGACTTACGATGGCCCTCATTATGTAGATAGGGGAAGAGAAGCCAGAAAAGCTGGATATGCTCATGGAGATGTTGCTGGGAAAACAGGACCTGGGATTTTAACCTTCTGTGTTTATATTCTGGGCTTTTGTTTCCCCCAAGAAAATCAAGGAAGATATCAAAGGGCACATCCATCCAAAGGCTCAGTGAACTTCCCAATATTAACCAGATAATAAAAATTAAAATACTATTTTCACTACGACCATTTCTAGATGTTCTAAACCGGCTCATCCAGGGAGGAATGAATTCATGGAGTTCTCACTATATATCAGGCACTCTGCTTAATAATTTGCACACACACCGTCTCTCACACAAATCGTTGAGGTTGCTCCTTATCTCTGAATGTCAAAGATGCCAAAAACAAGTTGCAAGAGGTTAGGTAAGAAGATCATAGGTAGGCAAGACCTAGTAAGCAAATGCAAACCCATCTATCTCCACAGCTCACACTCTCTGCACTACCCCAGGGCACTCACTTTCAGAGACTTCATGATGCTCCCATGATCTCTAAAGTCCCAGTCAAAAAAGCCAGCATCATGATTTCCTCAGGTCATCTGTGACACACACACCACACTCAGTGTTTGTCTGAAATCCTAGAAATTGTCCTTTTATGAGTAACAAAACAGTAAGTGGCGAGAGGTTTCCTTTTTTAAAGTTTTTATTACTAACCAAGAATTCTGAATTCCCAAAACAACAGTTACCTTTTAGAAAAAAAACACTGAAGCTTGGCTGGGCATGGTGGCTCACACCTATAATCTCAGCACTTTGGGAGGCCAATATGGGTGAATCACTTGAGGTCAGGAGTTCAAGAACAGCTTGGCCAACATGGTGAAACCCCATCTCTACCAATAATACAAAAATTAGTCAGGCATGACAGTGGGCGCCTATAGTCCCGGATACTCAGGAGGCTGTGGTGGGAGAGTTGCTTGAACCTGGGAGGCAGAGGTTGCAGTGAGTCAAGATCATGCCACTGTCATTGCACTCCACCCTGAGTAACAGAGTAAGACCCTGTTTCCAAAAGAAGAAAAAAGAAACATCACTGAAGCTAGCTAGTTAAGACTGCACCTTCTCTACAAATGCACTTATAGGTGGATATTTTTAGTTCTGATGAGAACTAAAAATCCTTCTAATAACTATACACACCAATAGCAATTTTGTCTTTATCAAGGCTAAAGGCACAAACAAACAAAAAGAAGGTCTTCAGTGAGTGTATGAGAACATATGACCGGTAAGAGCTATGTTGTAAGCTCAGAAGGGCTAACGTTATCATTTCCATTTTCCAGAAGTAGAGAAGCCCAGAATCATACCCAAAGTCACAGAGTCCATCAGGCTCTGAGCAGAGTCTAGATTAAGGGTCTCTCCTCTGCCAACCTAGTGGTTCTTTTCTTACTACATCAGAATTCCAGGCCAGGTCATGCTATAATATCACAAGGAAAAAGTCCCTTGTCCTCTGTCTTAGCTTCCCCAGGAGAGCTGTTAGGGAAGAGAAGATAACAGCATAGAGTTACTGATCCTACCTACTTTAAGGAATAAACGAGGTCTCATATTTAATGTCTTATTTAAAAGTGATGACAATGCTAATAAGATGCAATTACATTTTTTCAGAAATACTGCCATGCGTTAGCAAGACTGCGCTAAAACTTCTGTAATCCCTCTGATCATACATCTCAAACACATTCATGGGATTAAGAAAACAATCGTCAGAAAACATGAATTATGGCAATAAAGCCCTAATGAGCTCACTGGAATTTAATAAGATTATTCTGATTTGAATTTTTTTGAATCACAGAATATTTCAGTCTTAAGGGACACTGACAACTATCTAATCCAACCCTCTCATTTTTCAGATGAGGTCCATACAGGTCAGGCATCTTGCCCAATGTCACTGGGCCTATTGGTAGTACATACAGGACTTGAATCCAGGTCCTAAAACTCCTCATCTTTCTGCTGTCTTACATTGTTGCCAATGAAGATTGCCTTAACGGACTAACTACCAATGCTGTGAGGTTACTGATCTTGAAGTTATAGATTGTCAATATAATTTATTCAGTATTTTTTAAGACAAAAATTCCATTGAAGTCAATGAACTGAGCTAAGAGTATAGGAGTTAATCCAGCCTGGGTTAGAATTATTATTGTGCTAGGTTAGAATTAATATTGGCATCTCATATGGAATATATTTAAAACGTTTAATTTAACCTTTAATTCAACTCGGGTTTTTTTTTTGTTGTTGTTGTACTTGTTTATTTTTAAGAGACAGGATCTCACTCTGTCGCTCACACTAGAGTGCAGTGGCTCAATCATAGCTCATTGCATCCTTGAACTCCCGGTGCTCAAGCAATCTTCCTGCCTCAGCCTCCCAAGTAGCTGGGACTACAGGTGTGCACTACCATGTCTGGCTAATTTTTTGTAAAGATGGGGTCTCAGTATGTTGCCCAGGCTGTTCTCAAACTCCTGGGCTCAGATAATACTCCTCCCGCCTTGGCCTCCCAAAGCACTGGGATTAGAGATGTGAGCCATCACACCCAGCCTGAACTCAGTTTTTAAAGGGCAACTCACTAAACAACTGAGTAGTTCCAATTAAATTTACCGAGAAAACTCAGTTGTGTTTGGAAAAAACGTAACAGAAGCAAAGATTTTTGTATACATTCTTCGATCTTTAAGATAGTATTATATAGCAACAGTACTCCCGCTCCACCCATCCCCAAAAGGAAATTTCAAAATCTACTCTCTCCAGGGGTCTTAGCAGCCATCAGCAGCACTTTAAAGGGGGCAGACAAGAGACGGGTATATATCATGAGCAATGCTCATCTTTCAAAATATTTTAGAAACAATACTGTTAAAACAAAGACACCTGAATTCCAAGATAATTAATCCCCTCAAATATGAGTAAATGGACTACGATTTGGCAGCTGTTAATGAAGTTTTGCCACTTACATTCTAAGCCATTTTGTAACTCCAAAATACTGATATCCTTCTGGGAAATTTATGAGAAAATTCTTTCAAACACCATTTAAAAGAGCCCACTAGTTTAACAGTCTTAGCTGAGAAAACTTCCTAGAAGAATGAGAAATTGAAATAAGAGGAATGCTATCCCAAATGTAAAGCACTGAACATATTAACATCTATCAAGGGACTCATAACCAGCATTTGTTAAAGAGGATTTTAAGATTAATAGCTAAAATGAAATTAAATTTAAAACATAAATTTAAACTAATATATATGTTTGCTGCATACACAAAATGTCAAAAACAGTCATTAAATACAGCTTAGATCCTAAACAATTGTTTGTGGATTCTCCTTTTACAAAATAAAAACCTGAAGATAAATAATCATCACAAGGCTGCACATTGCTGACATCTGGGCCAGATTACATCAAACACTGCCTTCCTGTTCAACACAGCACAAGAGAATAAAAAAAAAATTTCCCAATTTAAACTTGTCCCTAGAGCCATAAAGAATGAAAAACTGCCGCGTCAACAGCTTCTGTGTGTGTGTGTGTGTGTGTGTGTGTGTGTGTGTTTAGTGATGTTTTTGTTTGTTTGCTTTTCATTTTTTATTTCACGGATTTTCAATATATCTACATACTTTTCACTTCCCTCTTTCACCATTCATTGGCTACGTAATGGTCCAGAAGCTGGCACTCTGATGGAACAAGCCTCATATCTTAAAGTGCCAAAAGAATTGGCTACTGGTACGAAACCATTTCAAAGATACCAGCAACTTTTGTTAAGACTATTGTTTTACAGTTAAATGCCATTCAGAGCAACTTGAACTGGACCTTTCTACTATCAAAGAGAGTAATTCACTGGGTTGCCTGGGATTTGGCTGGCAGGCCATCCTAATATTTATCTGGGGACAACTTTCACCTTTGGCTAGAAAATGCTAACACAGAGCTTGAAACTGACCAAAGTAAGAAAAGTAAATAAATACTATGGAACAGAATTGGGATTTGGTGTGGCTATTACTCAAACGATGGAACCTACAACACTTTGCAATAACTTGTTCACAAGCATGCATACGTACACATACACACAAAAGGAGCTAAAAAACTTCAGTCTGGTTTTTAGCTAGAATGTCACATTCCAGCCTTTACTGTGATCTAGAATTTTTTTCAAAAATATAATCTGAAGACATAATCATTGTTCTCCACACTCTCAAGAAATCTGTTTAACCACTCTGATTTCAGGGTTGCTTTTCACTAGCAAAAGTTAGGAAGAGGAGGATTTGTGGGGTTTTTAGAGCTGACTTATGAAGTTTCAAATAATTACCTTATAGACACTGGAGCAGGCAGTGCAGTGAGAGGGTATTAATAAGGCCTTGCAGGAAAAGTGTGCAGCAGGACAGAGAGGGAAAATAACAAGCAGACCCTGGGCTTTCTTCCTAAGTTTCTAGAGTCCTGATTTTCTTATTAAAAATAAATGTTAAAATATTTATCTTTCCTAAGCCCTACAACTAAGTTTGTACTCTGAATAAAGATAGTTTTCAGTTATAAATAAAACTAAGAGATAAAGTCAGATTTTAAAGCATCTAGGAGTAATGAATTGAGAAAAGAAATGTGGTAACCCATAGAAAAATCTCAGTCCAGCTTAGATATGACTTGCAGCTGAAAGTTATCTCAGGTTTTCAGGTCCTACTCTTCTGAGATGATGAACTCATACTATCTTTTAATGAGAGGCTCATATCTGCCTTTGATGTGTGAAAGACACTCCCAGCTGGAGGAGAGTACAAGAAAGATCTAAAATATTTGCTTCAGCTGCAAAGAGCTATTAATGAAAGTTTAGAAAATGAGGTAGCATTAGGGGGAAAATCTTTAGAAAAAAGATGACATACTCTCATCTTGGGAAATCTTAAGGGAATATATTCCAGTAAAATAAAATCTGATAAAAAAAAAATTCTTCCCTCTTCTACACACCAGAGTTCTTCATCCTTGTCCAGGGTACATTCTTAATTCCTGGGTGCATAAGAGAAAAAAAAAGGGCTTCATATCATTTGCTATTCACATAAAACACCAAGGGTGAGACTCACACAGAGATTATAAGACCACATAGATTTATCAGCTTACATTGGGGAGAGTTTTAGAATTAATTCTTACAAAACCACCTTTAAGAGTTTTAAGAAGGGGAGCTCTTACTGTGCAACCCTGTGCAACACGTTTACCTGTAACAACCCTGCACGTCCTGCACACGCGCCCCTCAAATAAAAGCTGGAAATAAAAAAAAGAAAAAAGAAATCCTGTGCAAAAGGGAACTTAAGTTCAGATAATTCTCCATAATTCTCTAGGCTGCTTAATGTTCTGAGATTATCTTTTTGTCAAAAAAGCAAGCAAAAGTAGAAATCTAGTTTTCTTAATCATCTGTCTAAATATATTTTCTAACAATCTAATCTACTCTCAGCATAGTGCACAGGTACAGAAGATAAGCATTAAACACTCACATAGACTATTAGAAATCTTCCATTTAGAGTCTGGGACACTTTCAATTACTCTATGCAGTAACTACTTTTCCCTGAATGAGCAAGGAGATCTATAGAGGTAGCATAGTCTTGGAGACCTTTTCTTATTATTCGCTTTGATAGAGAGCAAGAGGAAAGCATAAGCGGGAAAAAAATAATAAATTCCTTCCTAGAAAAAAATACTAAATTCCTTCCTAGAAAAAAAAATTCTCTGTTGCTAACTCCTAAATTAAGCATCTTATATAACATATTTACACATATGTTAACAACTTCACAAAGTAGGCCTCATTATCTTTATTTTACAGATGTGGGAAACAGGGATCAGACGACTCAAGTGATATTATTTCTCACATGGCTCATAAGTCAGAATATGAACCTAGGTCTCAATCTACAAGCTCTGCTTTAGAATGTTACGTAATTAAACATAATGGCACCACCTACTTTCTGTGGAAGAAATAAATGTTCTAAGGTAAAGAAAGATGATTGAGAAAGGGAAAGTGAGAGAGAGAGAGAGAGGCGGGGGGAGAATATGAACAGGAAAGTATCAGGACTGGAAAAGAGTTATTTCAGCAACTTTCATTCATTCAGTAAATACTTACGTGGAAGCTACTAAGAGTCAGGTACTCTTAGAGTTCTCTCAATGGCATCTAAATTCTTGTACCCTCTCTAGGAAATTATATAATTTCTTCCTTCAAAGTTTCCATATTCCTAGGCCAATGTGACATTCCTTTTTTCTCCTCACACATGCCTGGCTGAAATCATGCCAAACCTCAGCAGCTTTGAGAAGTGATAAGTCTGCTAGAGTATTTATGTTCAAAACAATTTCAACAGCATAACTGGAAATAAATATTAAATTCCAACAACCAAAATTTTACAAGTGGTTAAGTGGAAAGAGGTATGAACTGATATGATCGGCTATCTCAGAATGACAATCCATAACTCAGCTAGCTTCCCTACCCACCATCAACATGTCAATGATGTCAAAGAAAACTTCGTAAGCAGAATAACTACTTCCTCTTTTTAGCCTGATCAATTTATCCATTTCTCAAAATTTCAGATATTTCAGACAATGGAGTCTTTCGGATTAAAGACAAGAATGGGGGAAAATACCAATTTCTATCTCAGCTACTATGCTGGTTTACAGAGGCAGCATTGTAATTATTTAAGACTTTCTTAAAGGTTCCTTTTGATAGGAAGAGAGAAGAAATTGCTTAACCTCCTCATTGCTCAGTCTCCTCAATAAGTAAAACAGAGAGATATCCTGGTTACCCCTTCACCTTGATAGGAAACTAAACTTAAATAAAGCTCCAAAGTGAGTGGGTGCTGAGTGTCATTCAACAAATGATAATTCCCCAATCCACGTTTCAAGTTCTCATTTTATATTTGAGCAACATAGCACAATGCTGACAAAAAGAGGATTAAATCAAGGATTCTGAGCAGAGAGGGGAAAGGCCATGGTCATCTCTATCAAAAAAGAAAGGGCAGTTATTTTCTCTTTTCTTTCCTTTAAAAAGAAAGTACTGAGAGATAATTCTGATGTGTCTAACCCAGCAGAACATTTGAAAGACGTGTCCAATTCAGGCCAGAGCACTGCTCTCAGAGCGAAGGGTATCACCATGCTCTAGAGTTCAGTCTCCTTTGCACATACATAAACACAAGTGCATAGCGCCCCAACGCTGTTTGTCCCCTCGGCCTCACAGCTCTGCCAGTTGGCAAACCCAAGCCAGGAAGTTGTCAATTCCAATTGCGTTTAGGCCATGTAGTCCTATTAAAGAAGGCCTGCTGGTTAAGGGGCGTCCTCTGTTTCCAAAGCATGGGAAAAAAAAAAAAACGCTATGCTTAGATTGGAGCTGGCAACTTTCACTGAGTAGAGTTTTCAAGGAGCTATGAATGAGTTTAACAAAGGAGGTCTGTGGCTAGTTTCTGGCTGAAGTCCATGTCAACAGTTTTTAAGGTCACAGGCCACACTAACTAACATTTATTCCCAGCAGACCCTGTTCTAAACACAAGCTGTAAGTAGTACAAATTTGGAATTTTTCTGTAATCCCTTGAGATATTCCTGATCCTTCCACATGTTTCTGCTCAATTAAAAACAATTCTCACTTTGCACCACAAGAGAGGCCATGCTCAGCAATCTCAGTTCATCCTTAGGGTAGATGAACAAAAACCTGGCAAATCAAAGGGCTTGAGTGGGGAAGGGAAGGAATTCAGCTGGATCACACTGAAAAGTGCAGACAGCTCCCCAGGGGCTCAGTTTGTGAAAGCATAAAACGGGTTATGACAGAGATCCTGAGGCCATAAAAAGCAGATTTGAGGCACGCATTGGGAATAGGTTCCTAGTCATTTTGCAGAAATAAGATAAAAATTTCTGAGAAAATTAAAAGGTCAACTAGGTGAGCAGAGAATGGTGATAATGCATAGGACAGATGCCAAATATCCCACTTTGAAATTAATACTAACATTTCTCAATTAAGAGAAACTCCTTTAACATTTCTGAAATCAAAATGTGTTTTGGGATCAAACTAAAAATTTAACACAGTAATTTCCTCCCCCTGAAAAAATATTTTTACATCAATGGTGTAGTGTATAACTGATGGTATTTTAAAGTCTCAGCTGACAACATGGGAATAACTGCCTTGGACTGAGCACCGAAGATGTGCTATGCACTGTGCATGGTATGTCCATTTAAAAAAATCTCTCAGGCCAGGCGCAGTGGCTCACGCCTATAATCCCAGCACTTTGGGAGGCCGAGGCGGGTGGATCACCAGGTCAAGAGATCAAGACCATCCCGGTCAACATGGTGAAACCTCGTCTTCACTAAAAATACAAAAATTAGCTGGGCATGGTGGCACATGCCTGTAGTCTCAGCTACTCAGGAGGCTGAGGCAGGAGAATTGCTTGAACCCAGGAGGCAGAGGGTGTGGTGAGCCGAGATCATGCCATTGCACTCCAGCCTGGGTAACAAGAGCGAAACTCTGTCTCAAAACAAAACAAAAACCAAAAAAAAAAAAAAAAAAAAAAAAAAAAGAATCTTTCCTGAGCCAGGCATGGTGGCTCACACCTGTAATCCCAGCACTTTGGGAAGTCGAGACAGGCAGATCACTTGAGGTTAGGAGTTCAAGACCAGCCTGGCCAACATAACGAAACCCCATCTCTACTAAAAGTAAAAAAAAATTAGCTGAATGTGGTGTTGGGCACCTGAATCCCAGCTACTTGGGAGGCTGAGGTGGGAGAATCACTTGGACTCAGGAGGCAGAGGCTGCAGTGAGCCGTGATCATGCCACTGCACTCCAGCCTGGGTGATGGAGTGGGACTCCGTCCCAAAAATAAACAAATCTCTTGGAATCTTCAAGGCTACCATGAGATATACTTTCTATTTTACAGATGAGGAAGAGACTCATAAAGGTGACATGACTTGCTCATGTCCTCCTTAGATATAGTAAGGGGCAGAATCAAAATTTGAGCACAGGTCTGATTTCAGAGCTCAAGTCTGTCCCCTAAAGTTAGCGGGAAAACACACACTAGAGTATCAGTTACTATTTTGGTAGCTAAAGCACTGCCATTTGTGGTATTCTATATTTGAAATCATGAGATAGATATATGAAGGTAGTTGTAATTTTTCCAAATTAAAAACTATGTAAATTATTGTGCAGTGAATATTTGGATTGGGCTTAATAGAACAGCCAGGATAACTACTTTGTTAGAGAGAAGAAAATTTAAAACACTCATGATCTCATTACCTAACTATTCTCATTAATACTTTGGGATCCGATCACCCACGTCATTTTTTTCTGTGTATTTCTTACAAAATAGAGATCGTATCATATATAAAAATTTGTCTTTTGCTTTTCTTGTATAACATTAAGTACTAGATATTTTCCATGTCATCAAATAATCACCAAAACCAACATTAATGGCTACATGGTATCTAATTAAATTAACTATCCCCTACTTTTAGGCCTTAAAATTGTTTCTAACTTTTCACTCTATATGCTAAATGTCCTTGTCCATATATTGTACTTATATTTCTGAGTTTTCCATAAAACAGATTCCCCAAAGTGGAAAAAATTTTAAAGATTTTGAATACATATTGCTAACTGTTTTCCAAGAATGTTGGACCATTTTACAACCTGATCAACAGTGTGTAAGTGTGCCTACCTCATTGCCACCAAGTGTCATCTGCAAGCTGACATAACCTAGGCTCATGTATACTTTGTTACATGCATGCTCACATACATCTCACCTATGACAACTGTTCTACCTTTCAATATCTACTACACTAGGCGATGTGGTGAGATGCCCATGACTACTTTGCCAACATTCTTTACTTATTTATCTCTATTTTTTTCTTTTTCTGAGACAGAGTCTTGCTCTTGTCACCCAGGCTGGAGTGCAATGGTGTGATCTTGGCTCACTGCAACCTCTGCTTCCCAGGTTCAAGCAATTCTCCTGCCTCAGCATTGCGAGTAGCTGGGATTACAGGTGCACACCACCATGCCTAGCTAATTTTTGTATTTTTAGTAGAGATGGGGCTGGTCTCAAATTCCTGATCCCAGGTGATCCACCCAGCTTGGCCTGCCAAAGTGCCGGGATTATAGGTATCAGCCACTGCACCCGGCCTACTTACATGATCACTAATCTTCACCAAAAAAGTAGATATAAGGAAATGAAGGCTCAGACACAGTAAATGGAGTATTCAGAAGCTCACTTCCAAATCAGGAGGACTGGAATGCAGGCCCTGGTCTGACATTATACCATACTTTTATGCCATGCCACCTTGTAACTCATTTTACCTTCCAGATAATGATCAACTTTTCTCTCACAACTCCAGGGACTGCCTCTTTCTCTAGCAATATGTCTGCAAACAACAGGACCAGATTAATGTTTGGAGAAGTAAACAAGGGCAATAATACCTAGATCTCATGGGCTTTGAGAAAAATGGAGTATATGCTGACATGTCTTCTTTAAAAAGCAAGGAGCAAGTGGCAGCAGTGTGGCGCACGGAATGCTCATACACAGCTTGCAGAAGCATAAAATGGAGAAACCACTTAAGGAAACAATTTGGCATTATTCCAATAAGGTTGATTGGGCTTAATAGAATAAAATTGTCCAATTTGGCATTTATCCCAATAAAGTCAGCAATATACAAATCCTATGACACAACTATTCAACTCCTTAGGTACAAACAGCACACAGCTATGTGCACCAGTATAGCTGTTCAAGAATGTTCATAAAAGTCACAAGCTAGAAACAGTCCAAATGGCCACCTACAGTTACGTGCATAAACAACCTATGGTCTCGTCATACAACATAGAACACTAGACAGCAAAGAAAATAAACTACAACCATAAGCAACAACGTGGGTAAATCTCAAAGGTTAAGCAAAAGTAAGACTGAAAAAATTCTAAATTGTATAACGCAACTTACAGAGTTCAAAACCAAACAAAGCTAGACTATACTATTTAGGGATGTATACATAGGTGAAAAAATATCGGAGTGCTAGTAATTTCTTAACTTCAATGGTGATTACATGGGCATTTGTTGTCTATTTATGTTTACACGTGTGTGTCTGTGTGTGTGTGTGTGTGTGTGTGTGTGTGTACTTTTGATGCCCTTTTCTGTTTGTAGGTTATATTTAACAATTTGCAAAAGGGCAAAGCACAGGTCTGTGATAAAACATTTACACAACAGATATAATACACAAGGAACTTTATCAAGTATTTACGGTTTTATTTAATCTTTAGAACAATATTCTGCATTAGTATTGTCCATAATTTGCCACTGAAATAACTGAGACAAAGAATGATAGCCAAGTAAAAATATTATTATAAATCCATTTTTTAAAAAGATTTAAGAAAACAGAATCAAAGTATAGCAGCAATATTTGTTCCACTACAATATAAAAACAGTTTCAGTATCTCTTAACTAAAACATTTGGGACCAGAAATGTTTCACATTTTAGATTTTTTTTGGATTTTAGAATATTTGCAGAATATATACCAGTTGAGCACTGCTAATTTGAAAATCCAAAAATCCAAAATGCTCCAATGAACATTTCATTTGAGCATCATGTTGGTACTCAAAAAGCTTTTAGAGCATTTTGAATTTTGGATGTTCAGATTAGGAATACTGAGTACATTAAATTTCAGTTCATGGGAGTCTTTGAAAGTTAAACTATCCCTTCAAATAAAAAGACCTAGAATTACAATCTCTGGAAAATGTTAAAAAAGAGTACAATGAAAAGATATTTAAACAAGTTTTGTTTTCAGTGGTCAGGAGACAATAGTTATCTTTACTCAATGAGGATGATTAATACTGGGTATATTTTCATATGCTAATAAAAAAGAAAAAGCACAAACTAAAGTTTCCCAAAAATTGGTATCCAAAATTACAAAATGTATAAAAGTGACAGTAAAAATCCTAGCTCAGCAGAGAAAAGTATACTAGCAAATATACATTCTTCAGAGTCTTTTTTGGCTTGTAGTGGTTTTTTGTTTTTTAACCACTTTAAAACTTGTTTTCCGATGGAACCAGATTTTTAAAATTAAATAATTTTTTTTAAAAAGTCATCACAAGGAGCTTAGACAACAAACTGCAGGACACTGAATTTCACCCAACTTCTTTGTCCATCACGCTCTTATATCCGCTTTTTTTAAAATGTAAAATTTTTCAAGCCAAGCATTTTTGCTGCATTTTGGGTCCATTAATTCACATAAAGAGCTAATTTTAAAATACCAGACTGTATAAATGAACAAAGGGACAATTAACCCCACATGCAAAACTCCACCACTTTACTTCAAAGGCATCTGAAATAGAATGGATTAGAAACCATAAATGATGCCTCTCAGAATTAATTCTGTAATAAATATTGCTTTGTATTACAGATAAGGGATTAAAAATCTCCATGTGGTAGTCTAACACTTGTGAACTGAGCTAAAGAACAACAACTGCCCTTGGTTTTGGGTAAGATCACTGGTAGTTTCAAGTCCCATGAATAGGAAATAAAAACCTATTTAATTTCCACTGCATACTACACTACATAGAATTTAATTTTCTCTACAATGTTTAAAAATTCCATTAAGTTTACATAAAGTTTTAAGATACATGTAATTTGCTTTCATTTAGAATGTAATATATTCTAATTTCAAAATTATCTTGTTATCTAACTTTAAGTGTTCCCTTAATGTTACAATTTGCATTTTACAATACAATTCATGCTAATAAAAATTACTTACTCTGAAAATGTAAATACATAAAATATGGAAAAGTAAACTCAACACATTATTTGCCACTTGATTTTAACCAAGACTTTTGATACTATTTCCATACTCTTATGTTCATTGTAGAGTGTTTCTTAAAAGAAAAAAAAAAAAAAAAAAAAAAACCAAAGTAGTTAGCTGAATGACAAATAACATTATAGCAAATGCATTTTTAAAAAGCAGATAACCCTTAGCAAGAAATATTCTTTCATATTATTAAAAGCTTCTTTCCTTGTATTATTAATCAATCTCACACAAAACTATGTAGTTAAAAACATTCTCAGGAAAGAATATTTAATGATACGTAAAGATGCTTACAATTTAGTAAGTGAAAAAGCTAGATACAAAGTTGTAACTATAGCATCATCCCAACTCAGGGAAGGAAACACTCTTTTGTCATTATCAGCATGGTGGGATAAGAGATTTTTCTTTTCTTTTCTGCAGTTTTCTAAATTTCTCTAATGGGGAAGTATATCTTTATAATCTTTAAAAAAAATCCTAAAAATAATGTGGCTCATAATTGATTGCTAGAATTGTGGGGCCTTCAAACTTCAATCATGGCACCATGATTTTTCTGTAAAAAAGTACACTATTATTGCAGTTTTACGGGGCCTCTCTATGACAGAGAGATGTTAGGCTTCCTACTGCTTCTAAAACTGATTCCTGAAAGGGCCAGACAACTTAAATTCAGACTCCTGTATTCACAGATCTATTTTGCTCTTAAGAGTGTAGCTTAGAAGCAAAGGGCAATTTTAGGTGTGAGGTGTATTTTGAGTCTTTTTCTTTTCTACCTCCCACCCAGTGAAAAGCAAAGATCAGGCTCAGATAAATGCCTTCTGCTTGTTGCTGCTGAAGGAGTGGCTGGCTTGCAGGGAGGTCCAAGAAAAATTGTTGATCCTCAAACTCAACCAAAAAGCACCAAGGAGCCTCTCCTGTAGAATGCTTTTCCATCTCCCAAAAAGGGTCTCTCATGTGGAATTCTGAGATCCTTTCAAAAGACAGGCTCTATTTTACTGGTTTTTCATTCAGCCATACCTTGCATCACATTTAAACAGAACTGATCATTTTGTTCACTCTATAATCACATAGTTCGATTATTCACATTGGTCATAATGATGCTAGCCAAAAGGGAATGTGACTCCTTGACAGTAACCGAAGGCTACTGAGTCTTGAAAAAACATTAGTTCCAGCTGGCCCGCGGGTTCATTCTCCTAAGTTGGAAGAATCATTGCCATACCATGGGAAAAACCCTGGGTTGAAGGTCAGAAGACTGTCATTCACCAGCCAAAGAGCATGGAACAAAAATCTTCCTGTCTCATTCATGTTTCATTTTCACCATTTATAAGATGAGGGTGAACTGTAGTACATTATTTCTAAAAGCTCTTTAAGCTCACCTCTGAGCTCATTCTGCAAGGGCAAACTACCCATTATGTCTTTTTAAACTAAATATATACGTACACAGAGAGAGGATGAATAACCTTTTGAAAGCAGTAAGAGTTGCTTTGGTGGCAGGAAGATGGAATTTGCAGTTGAGAGTATAAATTTTGGATTAGATTTTAGATTCCAAGCCAGATTCCTTAACTTTCTCCTCATGAGATTCTGGGCAAGTCACTGTACCTCTCTCAGCCTCAACCCCTTTATCTCTACAACAGAGATAATTTCATAAGCTTGCGATACAAATAAATGAAAATTACGTAAACCAGCTGGCATATTAAATAAATGCTGATAAATGCTAATTCCTCCCTGCCACTCCAAATCCTCTGTAGCGAGTTATCCAAAGTTAGTCTTTCCATGTCTAAAATGATGTAGTAACATTAGCCATCAGCAGCAGTCACTAGAGGTAGCAAGATTATTAAAGAATGGGGGGGAAAAGTAAAAAACAAGGCAGAACTGTACTCCTGGAATTCTTCAGGTGGTTTCACTTCCTTCCCTGTACTAAGCTTCATGAGCATTATGACAAGGAAGTGCTCCGTTTCTAAAACAGAGAAAACTTCACATCTCTTGTAAGGTTTAGAACTCATTTAGTCTCAAAAATAAAAAATCTCTTTTAGCCGAAATCTTGGAGTTTCAAATATCCTACAACCCTGGGGTCAGTTTGCTTGAGGGAAGGCTATGCCAGGATGGTATCCTCTGAAAAGGACCAGGAGGAGAAAGGGAGCTTCCTCCTGCAGTGGACAGCCTGAGGTTGGCTGCTGGTTCCAGCCCTACAGCCACTGCAGAAGACACACCTGTCCTTCCAACTGCGCAGCTTCCCAGCCCTCGAATCAACCTCCAACAGCAGGCCGCTAAGAGAGCAAGGGCAGTTTTAGTTATTCCTCTTTCTTCTCTTCAAAGGTGATTTTCTTTAAACTGTACAGCTTGTTACTGTTGTTGAGTTGTGGCTCCCCAGAGGATAATATATGTTTCTAAGTATGAAGGCATCTGTATGGCAATAAAACACACAACATTCCCCAACCATTTCATTTTTTTAATTCAGAAAAAATAGTTATAACCTTCCACAAAGTGATGTTCTGAGGAGCACTCTGTGCCCTGCACCCACATAATCCTTTCAATATACTGAGGAACTCAGAAGGGTCCTGGGCCTCGGAAAGAGCAGCCTCCCTGGCCCATCCTCTGTGTTCAGCTTCTGACAGAAGCCATGTCCTGAGACCCATAGTCGGTGAAATTATCAATCTGCCTTAGCAGTGGGGCCTTCTCCCAAATGACCATCCAGAGAATAACAAGAACAACACAGTACCCAGCTTACTTTTAAGGAGAAGAATTAAAAAGAAATCAAACAGTTCCAGAGAGGCGGAAACACTCAAAAGGCAAAGAAAAGTCCTCTGTTAAATGGTATGAAAGACCCAGGTTTCCAGAATGGCATTTAAGGCACTGGGAAGAAAGGCTGATTTCTCCCAGAGGGGCCCCGGCTTTGATGCCCAACTGCCCTCAAACATCAGGCTGTGCATTTTTGTATAGCAGGGTACCCTCGGGCGAGACAACCATAAATAGCTTAAAACAAGAATAGGAGATTCCATCTGTTTCTGGAATATTTCAGCAGCACCTGCTTTCAAGGTAAAAATCTGGGAGCTGTCCCCACAGCCTTCCTCCCCAACTCCCTCCCCCACCTCCCAAACACTTATTTTAAACGAAAGCAGCTAACACACAATCCTAAAGGGCTTCTGCCACCGCACCTGCCTGAGGAAACAGAGTCCTTCGATTTTATTCCTGAACTGTATGTGTTGTTTAAAAACACTGGAACAGACAGCAAGGGAAGCCAAAGATTTTAAAACCAGACTCCTTTATTACTTCTAGCTTCTTTTTCGCTCTGTGGAAATGGAGCTTTTCTGGATTTTGAGTGAAAATGAATGCAACACAGCTGAGAATGGAGGCAATGGTTGTTCCAGTCATGAGATCAGAAAGTGCTCCAGAAGGAAGAGGGTTCTCACTGACCACCACTCAGGTTTAAACTCAAGTCCATATGCCAACTAGCATGGAAGGAAGGATCATTCTCCTTGTTTTTAAACAAAACAAAAACTCTGTAGTTGAGGTTTGAAAAACCCAGTCTAAATCTGGATACTTCTCCCAAAGTCACATGCAACATCCCTTCAAACAATAACCAGAAAAACCCAAGCACATTTCATGTTCAAAGAATCACTTTCTTCCAGGTCTACAAATATCAGCATCGCTAATGTCTACCCCAAACCAGCTGACAGCATTCCATTTGCCACGGGATAAATCTAAAATCTTGAGCACGCCCCACAAGCACTCACAATTGAGCCCCAGACTTCCACGGCATCAACGCTTGTGATTGCTCTCTCATTTCATTCTCAACATCCTTTCATCTTGCTACACCTTTCATTTCTTAGGGACTTTGTATATTGGTTCTCACTGCCTAGAGAGCTTTTCTCCCATTTTCCTCCAGGCAAGCCTCCCCTCATTCTGCAAGACCCAGTTTAACTGGAACCCATCAGCAACACTTTCCCTTATTCTCAAGTTAGAGATGGGCACTGTCTAATCTGCGACCCTGAAGAACCTCACATACATATATATTTTTTCTTAAAACAACACTAATCACGTTATATTTTAATTACTTGTTTACATATTCCCATCCCAAAGATTAAGCAGTTCCTACAAGAGTGAGGGCAGCAGAAGTGCAATGGGAGGCAGACAGCAAAATCACAGGTAGTCCGTGAACACTGTGCCTAGAAGCATATTCAATTTTAAATTTGGTAAATGACAAGAAGTGCTTACTTTTTTTTTCATTTTGTACTACCAAGTTCGAAATCTTAGATGAATGTGATATCTGAAGAGTTTGCAAATGGAGATCAGGGGCTAGATCTCTGTGTACATTTCAAGGGGCCCTGAGATAAGTTAAGGCCAGAGACCAAGTGTTATGTTACATGTTGCCCATTCCAGGTGTATACTGGGTACTCAGATACTTTTTTTTTTTTTTTTTTTTTTTTTTTAGAAAGAGTCTCACTCTATCGCCAGGCTGGAGTGCAGTGATGTAATCTCGGCTCACTGCAACCTCCACCTCTCAAGGGATTCTCCGGCCTCAGCCTCCCGAGTAGCTGGGACTATAGGCGTGTACCACCACGCCCAACTAATTTTTGTATTTTTAGTAGAGATGTGGTTTCACCATGTTGGCCATGATCGTCTCGATCTCTTGACCTCATGATCCGCCTGCCTTGGCCTCCCAAAGTGCTGAGATTACAGGCGTGAGCCACTGTACCCGGACTCGGATACTTTTTAGTTGAATAAAAATTTAAAAAGTTAAACTAAAAAAACTTACATAGCATCTAGAGGAAAAAAGTTTTTTTCCTCCCAAAATGTATAATAGGTTCTGAAGAGTTACTGACAGTTACTCAAGCTTTCTCAAAAGTATCAATTAACATCCCAATGGAAGAAGGAGAAAACTGTAGGGCAAATATTCGTGTAGTTCCTTTATAAAAGACAAAAGATATTTAATTACTGTATAACACATCTCTCAACCAACAAATTTAAAGCTTTGAACTCTTCTGTTCCTTCTGTTCATCCAGAACTAGAAGTTGGTTAGAAATAGCATCTTTCATTACAGTTTTGGCCTTGATGGAGTCCCACTGGGGCAAATCAAATATCAAATGCCATAACAAAATTTCAATTTTAGGTCACTTTGTTTTATAATGTTTAAAGATGTCAGAGGTAAATGCATATATCACACCAGACTCAGATGGCGCAATCTGAAAATGCCAAAATGCTCTGATATCCCTGTGTTTATGATGAAGAGTAACCCATAACTACTGTTCTTCTAGCTGGTGTTTTTAATTTAGTATCAACTCCCAGCCAGGAACTTATTAAATAATGTGGCAGATATCAAGGAAGAGTAAAATCCTTCAATGGCAGAAACTAGTCAACCATGGGAGGAAATAATTCATGTGATTTATAGTGGCGTTTGTGTTCATGGGACTTGTTTGGTACGACTAGATTTCTGCCAAGGTTAGCTGGTAACAAGAGTTCAAACCAACTTTTTAAAAAAAGGTTTTTTTGTTTTTTTAAATAAACATGGGCATATTTCCCCCTTTATTCCTTCATAAAACAAGTGCTAGTTAAGTCCCTGTCCTTGAGGAATTCCCAGACTAACTGGGAGTGCCAGCTATGTGCCAGAATATTCTTCAATAAACTTCGGATGTATCTGCTGGAGGAGAAAAAAAGAAAAACATAAAAATTCCCAGTCTTCATGGAGCTCATGCCCTAGTGGGAAGGAACAGAAAATAAAAAGGAACCTAATAAGTAGGTTACAGTGCATAAAGGATGTCTAAGAACCTTTCATTGTGAAATTAAGTTTAAATTTTAAAATACAGATGGCTTAACCCTTCATGGACAAAATGCCTATCACTCAATATTGAACCTCCACTGTGAGATTAAAAGGTGTATCTCTTACAACTAGCATGAAATGCGTTTGGTAATGTGAACCACACTTCTTCCAACGACTATTTCATATTTCCTCTTGGAATGTATGTCCCATGACACCTGTCCTCTCATTCAAAGTCTTTGGTGCCCTGCCCTCCCATTCTTGATGCATTTCCCTTTCTCTGAACACAATGCACACAACATCCTGGTCAAGCACTACACTAAGTGCTGGAGAAACATAGTTAAGATACAGCCTTTACCCCCAATGAGTTGACCTTCTAATAGGAGGAAAACAAAGGAAGACCAAGGCTTATGAGTGTGTAACTGAAGAATGCAAAGTACGCTGGGTGTGCCAGAGAGGGAATGATTACCTCTAGCTGAGGAAGGCTACTCTAAGGAGGTGTCTGGGAGGATGGGTAAACATGTGAAAGCAGAGACTGTCAAGTGGTTCATATGGGCCAGGAAGCATAGAAGATGGGGCAGGGAAGAAGTGAAGTTAAATCCTGGAACTGCAGGGGCTATGTCTGCACAGATGCCATAACTGGGAGCTACATCCCTTGAGATAAGAAATGGAAAGCAAAAGCAGAGGTGGTTTATGAGCAGACTTGAGCCATAGCCCTGGGCACACTGTGAAGGGTGATTGGACCTCAAAGCACAGGTTAACTAAAGAAAGAGTATCTAAAGAAAGCAAGGAGACTAAGCAGCAGAAGAGGACAATGGCAGCAATGTAACCTAGACCCAAAGTGAGCCCTCATTCTCTTGGCAGACCTCTCCATTCCCCATTGGATACACCGCCAACCAGTCATCCAGGTTTAACAGTAAACCCTTCCATTTACACGCTAGTCTCAGCCTAGCAATGTTCCCAAACCCAATACAAGGAAAGTGTCACTGAGTGTGCCCTTTATATCCACACAAGCTGGAAAAGATAGAGAGCTTCTCTGCTCTCATATTAAATACTCATACAATTCATGTTCCAGAATTCATATAGGACTCTTTTATTTGGAGCCACAGTCACTATCCTCTGGCACTAGAAAAGACATAGTAAGAAGACACTATGCCTTGGGATCATTCTATGTATTACATATAGCATACAGTAGGGTGATCATCTCCCCAGCTAGTCTGGGAACTCCTCAAGGACAGGACTAGCTAATAGTAGTAAGAAGACACTATGCCTTGGGATCATTCTATGTATTACATATAGCATACAGTAGGGTGATCATCTCCCCAGCTCGTCTGGGAACTCCTCAAGGACAGGGACTAGCTAATAGTAGGCATTCAATTAAGAACTGACAAACAAATGAATCAACCCACCAAATTTTTCTCCATAGTTCTAACCATATATTATAATAGATTAAAACAAAGAACACCAATTGCTGCTATTTTTCATTCTAAAGGATGACAGCATGAAGACTATTCAACCAGCTTCTCACAAACACAAAATCTATGGCCCTACCTGTACAAGGCACACAAAGTCACATATCAGAATCACAGACAGGCAAGTTTAAATGTACATTTTCAAATACTTTCCTATTCTCCAAATTTGCTGAGTGATATTACCATTTTAGAGTATACATACACATACACACACAGCTTGGAAAGAAACATTGTAACCCAAAAATATTATGTGGAAAGACCTTTTTGCAAAACTATAAGAACTCAGTTGAAGCCTCATCACCTCCAAATGAATACATAGTTGACCTTGAACAACAGGGGCTTGAGCTGTTCAGGTCCAGTTATAAACAGATTTTTTTTTTTTTTTTTTTTTGAGACAGAGTCTTGCTCTGTTGCCCAGGCTGGAGTGTAGAGGCATGATCTCGGCTCACTGCAACCTCTGACTCCTGGGTTCAAGCAATTCTTGTGCCTCAGCCTCCCAAGTAGTTGGGATTATAGGAGCCTGCCACAACTCCGGCTAATTTTTGTATTTTTTTCAGTAGAGATGAGTTTTCGACATGTTAGCCAGGATGGTCTCGAATGCCTAACCTCGGGTGATCTACCCATCTCAGCCTCCCAAAGTGCTGGGATTATAGGAGTGAGCCCCAGTGTCTGGTGAATGTGTGGATTTTTTTTAAAGCAAAAGCTACACCTGCCTCTCCTGCCTCCCTTCTGCCTCTTCTACCTCTGCCACCCCTGAGACAGCAAGGCCAACCCCTCCTCTTCTTCCTCAGCGTGAAGGTGATGAGAATGAAGGCCTTTATGATAATCTACTTCCACTTAGTACATATATTTTTTCTTTCTTATGATTTTCTTAGTAACATTTTCCCTACCTTACATTATTGTAAGAATACAGCATATAATACATGCAACATACAAAAATGTGTTAGTCAACTGTTTATGTTACTGGTAAAGCTTCCAGTCAACAGTAGGCTATGGATTAGTAGTTAAGTTTTTGAGGAATCAAAGTTATATGTGGGTTTTCACCTGTGCAGGGGTACCAGTGCCCTTAACCCCACATTGTTCAAGGGTCAACTATATGACTATGCAGTGGCCCGGCCAGGGCTGAAGTATAACAGATGAAACTGAAAGAGAAATTTTTCTTTAAAAAGAAAAATACCACACTGTTAAATCCAAATGTAAATACTCATTTACATCAAAGTCTAATGCTCTGGGCAGGTAATTCTTGGGCCTGGCTACTGAGGTGCTTGAGAACAACTGAACACACAGAATCTCCCAAAGCAGCCTCCTTCCTAATGCCTCTCCAGCAGTCACCCTCTCATGCCCAGGTTACAAACACTATGCTTGGTGCAGAAGAGAGCTGACTTCACTGATTAAAAGCACTAATGATACTAAGATTTGTGTAGAGAAACGCAAACGTATAGCAGTTCAGATTGACAGTTAATGAGCGTGGGAACTTCCAAAGTCAGCCCCTCCTCCCCTATGGTGTGAGGGTGTGTGAGTTTGGGGGACAGGGGTCGGTGGGGGTGTCTTTTCTTGATGAGAAGAAGAAAGTGCAGAGACTAGTGCCGCAGAGAACTGCCCTTTCTGGAATCCATAGAGGATCTGGCCTTTTATCCCCAGGCCCAGACCCAACCCAAGCCTGGGGGCCCGGGTTTTGTCATGGGCACCTCCTGCTGCCATGCCCTGGCTGTTCCACACGAGCAGAGAGAGACAGGAGGCAGGCCCCTCTGACACCTACTTAACCGAGGCAGATGGAGAGGGGAGCATGGGGGATGCCTTTACTTCCCCCTCAGGAGGCGCCCAGCAGGAGCCCACAGAGCCAGCAACTCCAAAATCGGATTTCCACACATCCTCCCACCCCAGAGCATGCCTCACCCCTCTGGCAGGAGGAAACAGAGCCTTAAGCAAGTGTGGCTCTGGTGTATGAGGGGCTTTTAGAAGACCTGAAGAAGCTATCTTATACGATCCTGCACTTTTTTCAAAACTTTACAGAGGTAGCCAAGTTGGGACACAGTTATTCATTTACTGATGCAAAGGGGGCAAGGGTGTTACTTTAAGGCGGACACAGTCCGTGTCTGCAAGATGTCCTGAGCTACAGACACATACTTTATTAATAATCTTACATACACAAAATGTCCAAGAGACAGTCTAACAGGCTAATTTCTGACAGCTCCAGATAACAGCAGAAGGCACTGAGGCCACATTGACTCTCTGGCTTCCACAAACTACTCAGAAGAGATGCTCCCTTTTCCCACCCAAGGGATATGATACAAATAAATAAATACAATTATCTGCAGAACTCACAGTGCAAGAACAACATTGTGAAGTCCTTCTCCCCAAATGCAGTGACTTGTGGGAAACAGATAGGAAAATGAAACGAACAGCTGGAAGATTTAATTACAGAAGAGCAACGCAGAAGCTGACATTGCTTCAGAGAATGAGCCAACAGCCCAAGCCTTCTCCCTTACCTTAAGATACAGAAGCAGCTCTTCGCTCCTGAAGATAAGCGGCAGAACCCGAATCTCTGTTTGCTGTCAATGTCAGTGAGCACGAACGTGAAGTTCTGGCCAACTTGGCTAACTGTGAGGCTGCAGCAAAGGCAGAACAAAGGGGAAAATGAATGTGCAGTAAGTTTCTTGATAAAGTATCTAATCACAATGAGTCATTGAACTTATAACATTTCCTCTCTCAGTGGAACTCTTAAAATTTACACACTTCAAGGGAACAGACTGTAAGCAAGTTAAAAAAAAAAAAAGCCTGCAGCCCATTCCAGTGACCACCTCAGAAATCAAATAATCAGGGCTATCATACCTTCTCCTTATTGAGTTCAGTCTCTGAGGCAGCTCTGTTAGTTAGCCCACCAATCCTGAAAGGTGCCCTATATTAACTTCATTTTGCTGACGAAGAAAATAGTCTAGAGAGGCATTGCCTAAGGTCAGCTATCAGTAGCAAAAAGCTGGATTTTAACACTAGCTGATTCCACAGGCCACTCTGCCAGCTTGCTGTTAACAATCCCCACCTGAGACTCCCCTAGTTCAGAAAATAAAAGCGCTTCCCAGAGCAGAAGGTAAATGTTACTATGTGCCAGCCACAACGTTAGACATCATATATGCGTAGACCATCTCACTGACTCTCACAATCATGGAATTTAGAGGATGTTCCCATTTTACAGAAAAGGAAACTACGAAACAGAATAGGTAGGTAAATGAATCAAGTTCACACAGCTAACAAAGGGGAGGAGCTGAAACTGGAAAGAGGGCAAGCTTAGGTGTTACTTTCCTAAATTCCCGTATCTTTCATAATTTCTGAATTTATGAGAAACGTATTTCATATTTTAGAGGACAAAAATAACCAAAATGTCTAGCATTGCATGATGTCTTCTAAGAAACAGAAAGCTTTTTTTTTTTTTTGAGACAGAATCTTGCTCTGTATCCCAGGCTGGAGGGCAGTGGCGCGATGTCAACTCACTGCAATCTCTGCCTTCCGGGTCCCAGTTCAAGCAATTCTCCTGCCTCAGCCTCCCGGGTAGCTGAGATTACAGGCACGCGTCACCATGCCCAGCTAATTTTTGTATTTTTAGTAGAGACAGGGTTTCACCATGTTGCCAGGCTGGTCTTGAACTCCTGACCTCATGATCCACCGGCCTCAGCCTCCCAAAGTACTGGGATTACAGGCGTGAGCCACTGCGCCTGGCCCGAAATGGAAACATTTTAAAGAAAGACATTAAAGGAAAAAAAGCTAAAAAAAAAGTATCAATACAAAAACTTTAAAACCACACATAAAAGTAACAATAAAATATTTTTTAAAAGTTTGAAAACATAATACTAATCAGATTACAGAAACTCTTTTTTTAAAGTCGTAAAGTATCTAAAACTCCAGTTTTTAAAATGAGCTTATCAGTTAGCTTGGATTTCATTCCATTTTGAAAATTTAAACATCCCACTTCGTCATAGTTATGGTGGCTGACACTACCACCTACCCGCCCAGCTGTTTCTGCTAGAGCTTGTAGACAAATGCAGGGGCTCAAGAATTCACATTGTGGTGAAGAATGATGAAAAAATTGTGGGGACTCTCCTAGGACTTGATGATTTTGTCAATATAGACTGGAAGAAGTCACTGAGTTTGAAATCACACCAGAGGGAGAAGTATTATTATCATTATTATTATTACTTTGAGATGAATCTTGTTCTGTTAACCCAGGCTGGGGTGCAGTGGAACAATATTGGCTCATTGCAACCTCCGCCTCCTGGGTTCAAGCGATTCTCATGTCTCAGCCTCCTGAGTAGCTGGGACTTCAAGCGTGCACCAACATGCCCAGCTAATTTTTGGATTTTTAGTAAAGCGAAGGTATCACCATGTTGGCCAGGCTGGTCTCAAAACTCTTAGCCTCAAGTGATCCACTCGCCTCGGCCTCCCAAAGTGCTGTGATTACAGGCGTGAGCCACCATGCCTGGCCAGGAAGAAATACAATTAAATTAGAGCAGATTTTGCTAAGTGGAAATAATATAACAATGCTAGTTCCTGTCAGAGAAGAACTTGAAGAGTGAATGGGTTTCCCTACCTTATGCTAGATTCAGTTTTGTCTTATAGTGACAACAAAATAGAATTTTCTTTTTACCTTTAAATGTTTAGATCCTATAAAACTAAATTCCCCATTAAGGGGAAATGCTTTGAAGATGTATATCCATTTTTGTAAATTACCGTAATTACCTCAGAAAAAGAAGAAAAGAGTTTTTTCTCTGAGGATTAAAATATTTTTGGTTAAAAAATCCAAATTCTAATACATGAATTTATACTAACATAATATGCTAGAATTTGACACTGAGTTATTCAAAGGGACTCATCAACTCACTGTATTTTACAATATTCAAATTGGTAAACTATTAAAATCTATGCTATCAGCTATCAATTACTTTATAAATTATCAGAAGAAATTTAAAACTCATGGTTTACCAAGCTTTTTCCAAAGGCAGAATTCTTATTGAGTCTTTGGATATGATATGAATTAAGCTTTCAAAGATAGGGTAGACTTTCTAAAACTCCCTTATACAGCCACATAAATAATTAAAATTAAAGGAATTTCAAGGTATTCCAATACAAAGGTCAATGGATTCTGCCTGGTCATATTTAAGGAGACAACTCCATCCCTTAGAGAGTGATTAGAGAGTACAAGAAAATAATTCAGAAAGAAAAAGTGTTCCACTCTCCTTATTTAACTAGGAAGGTGAACAAAAACAAGGTGGCAATTTAAAAGCAACGTGGTCATAAAGCAGGTGTAAGTAATGCTATCCCCTCTACCTTACACAGCCAGGAGAAGGAACACATTTCTATAAAAGTTATAGAGCCGTCAAGGGGACACCAAACGCTACCTTCTTATGGCTGTTATGTTTTATCTATAAAGCTTGGATACTGTGTTACTATGGTGATTTAATACTATGTTTTAAAGGGGGATTATATGATTAATTTTAACAAGGTTGAGAACTGAAGATGTGTGAGAAACAGCATTCTAGCTCACATAATTAAAGTGATTGGGGAGAAAAGTGGGCCTCAATGGGGGAGGGGAAATCCTGTTTTATTAAAATATTTAAAGCAACAGGTCTGGATGATTCTAAGTTACAAATAAGGTTGTGCTTTAAGAAACACTACTACGTGACCATACAAAAATACGATTATTCGGTGTTTTAACTCAGGTTTCAATTTCACTTCTAGAATGTTTAAAATGAATACTCGCTGTATCATCCTAGAAAGGAAGGGTATTGATAGGACTGGATGAAAAGAAAACACCCAGGATCGCCAGGAAAAAGAGAATGAATGCACCTGATTTGTGAATTGTATGTCATTAATTTCCTACTCTCTTTTTTACTCCCATTAAAAATGCTGAAAATGTGTTTACACCACAGGCTCAAAGAAAGAATCATTACTCATTTACCTGGTTCAAATCCCAAGTCAATCACTGACTAAATGGGCCTTAATTTAGCAAGTTACTTCAAACCTTTAAGCACCTCAGTTTCTTCACCTGGAATAACAATGAGATACTACCATCCAACCCACAGGATGTTTTGAGAATAAATGGTAAAGAACTTAGTATAAAGGCCAGTCCAGAGTAGGAACAATTAAAAAGAAGGACGCAAGCTGTTGCCAACTGTGAAAACTAAAATTCACATTAAAAGCCAGCCATTTACTTAGAATCCTCCTGATTCAGCTTTATAATATCTGTGAGTAGAGGAAGAAGTCCACACTTTCTCTCTCTCTCTTTTCCTCTCTTTCTCTCTCTCTCATCTGTTATGTATTTTTCAGGAAAGAGTAATCCTCTGGGTGACTAAGTGACTGATGTTTGCATTACAGTGAAAAAGATTCTTTTTCTGGGGTGCCACAGCTTACAAGGAGGTACTTATTCTCAATTGATTCACTTTTTAAATTCCTAGTAGGGTGAAGTAGAAGTCAACAAAAGCCCAAAATCAGTAGACTCTAAAAGATTGTTTCCTTGGACAATTTCCAATAAACTAAAGGTCTGGCAAGGGAAGTCAAACAGGGTAACTTAAAGGGTTCTGAATCTCCAAAGAATTTATCATTCTCTCTCTCCTACTTGCTGGGTAGTCTACGTTCACTATTTCTCCATAAAAATGACTCCAGGGAAAGGGTCTGCTTCCTTAAAATCTGCAATTTTGTGTTTACCTCAGTATCCATAATTTTCACAGGAATCAGAGATTTCAGGATGATGGAAGCTAGGAGAAACCTTCAAAACCATCTCACCCAATTCTCTTGTTTCACAGGTGGGAAAACTGATATTTAGGGTTTATTTTCATATTGTTTTCCAAGGTAATCAGGACTAGAACAAAAATCCAAGCCAACTTCTGGTTCAAAGTCCTCTCCGTTCTGCCACGCTGCACTAAACACAATGAAAATCCTCCCTGGGAAGCTTTCAACTCAGTTTAAGGAACTAAGGTATACGAGGAATTCAGATAATTGTCTTAGCAAAAAAACCATATTTTTCACTAAGGTAGGGAGACCACATTTGAGGATCTCCAGAAATAAACCCAGGAGACCAGGGCCAAGACCAGCCCTAGATGTGTTTCTCGTAGCTTCCCATGCCTAGGAATATGAAAAACAAGGGAGAAAAGCAATGACTATTCGAGCCACAGACTTAAACCTTCATGCTGCCTTTTAAATGCCTATCAGCCATTCAGAGCCTCTCCAGTAGCATTCTGCTTCGTCTTGAAGTTGTTTACAGGTCCAGTGCATGAATGGTATGAAGCGTGATGATGAACAGTTTGATTCTAGTCTCCCAGTGAGAAACTTTTACATGTGAGCTTCACTTTAGGTTTCATTATCCATTTTGCAAATTGAGCCTACAACTACACTGGGCACTGTAACAAGTTCTGGATATATAACACTGAACAATATAGACAGGGCCCCCGCCTTTACAGGCTTTCTGTCTAGTTAGAGAGAAATAATAAACAAGTATACCACAAAACCTACAGCTTGTAACAGTGTTGTTACAAAACCAAAGAAGAAATAAAGATAGAAGAAAATGGAAGAGAAAGAAAGGCCCTGCTGAGATAATGTGGTCAGAGGCAGTTCTCAAGGGATGGCAACAATATTGACCAAAAGATGAGATGGAGCAGCCACTCAAGAAACAGGGCACCGGGTTGTTTCAAGCAAAGAAAAGAGCTATGCAGAGATCAAGGAACCAAAAGGACAGGAGTACTGCTAGTGCACAGGAGACAAAGGGGAAGTGGCATCATACGAAACTGCTAGATAAAGCAAGCTCCAAATCACACAGAGAGTCCCACAGGTCACGGTAAAGAATTCAGATATTTTTTTGGGTGGGGGCAAGGTAATGGAATGTCATTAAATGATTTTGATTAAGAGAAAAACACAGTCTGGTTTATAACTTCAAATACTTCAAATATTTGATCTGACTTACACAGAGAGCAGTTTGGAAGAAGGTATAAGTAGAAGTGGAGAAAATAATCAGGAAGCAATTGCAGTAGTCCAGGTAAGATTGGATGGTGGCTTAACTCATGTAAGGAGAGTAGAGATGGAGAAGGATGGATAGTTCAAGTTATAGATAACAGATATGAATGACAGGTTTGCAGATGGACTGGGAATTGGGGAGCAAAAAGGCAGAATATTACCATTTGATGATAGGAAAGACTAATAAGTTTGGGGGAAGATCCAAGAGTTCCATTTGGGATATGTTAAGTCTGAGAAGCCTGTAAAACATCTAAATAGAAATGTCAAGTACAAAGCTGAACACACTAGTTAGGAAATCAGAGGAAACGTTTGGATTGAAGCTATAAATTTGGAAGTCATCTACACACAGATGGTATTTAACACCATGGTAAAGACTGGGATCACTTAGGGAGGGAGTTCAGAGAAACAAAAGAGGATCCAGGACTAATTTATAGAAACACCAATTTAGAAGACGGGTGAGGAAGAGACCAAAGAAAGGAGAACAGCCAGGCAGAACAAACAAGAGGGAGTGGTCAACCGTATTGATGCATCAAAGATGAGAAGAGGAAAAAGCAATGTCTTACTGAATTAAGCAATATGGAGGTTTTAGATGACCCTAATAAAACAGCTCTAGTTGAATGACGGAAGCAGAAGACAGGCTGAGGGAGAAGTTGAAGTGTGTAGGTAACTCATTCAAAATAGAGAATAAGAAAGCAACTGAGTGTTGGTTATTATTTTTAGGATGAATAACAGAACTTGTTTTTAAGCTGTTGGAAATGATTTAGCAGAGGCAGAGATGTGTGATGCAGGACACAAGAGAAAACATTCAGGCCTAGACCTTACATCAGAGTACCAGATATGTTACTCACAAGTTATGTGGGCATAGACAAGTTACTATACTTCTCTGATCTCATCTGTAAATCATGAGAATAATCACATCACTTTCCAGCGTGGTTTTGAGGATAAAGAAAATGTATACAAGATAACTAGCATATAGTAGGTACACAACAAAAATGATCATTACTACTTTTAAGCAATTACAACATTCAAGAGATGGAACTGAAACATTTTGCCCCCCTCTATTTATTATAGCTCACTAACAATTATCTGTTGTCCATGGTAAGGTACCTAACTGCCACTTCTCCTTTCCTTTAGTGCACATGAAGCATAGGGAAGGAACGAAGCTTCATCAAACCACCACATCTCCCAGCCTTTAGTTCCATGAGCCTTGAAGCTTTCTTCCACAAACATACCTTACATCTGCCTAGGCCTCAAGTTTCTCACCTTCCCTGCTCAAAGATCCAAGTGGTGAGAATGACACGGACCCAAAATATGAGGGGACCAACAGTAAGTGACACACTTGGAGACAGAAGGCAATGCCTACCTGCTTGAGAAACTCACCAGATGATTCTAAGAACAGAGTTCTGTCCACCCCCTCTACATAAGCCTGACAAAGTCAACATGAAACACAACTGCAGAATTAAAAAGCATCAAAACCAGAAGGAATGGCAGAGATTGATGGAATCCAATTCCCTCATTTTATCCATGAAAAAATGAAGAACCTCAGGGAAGAAGTCACTTGCCTCACAGCACAGAACAGAGCACTGGTAAAAGCAAAACTAAAACCCAGATCTCCTAGTTGCTGCCCACCACATTGTCCATTAAGGCCCAACTGCTTCATCTTCATCAACACTATTGAAAATAATCATGGGGCACAGCTGAACCTATAGTGTAAGCTAAACCAAGGGACTACCAGGGGCCCAGTGGGTTCAGGTTTGGAAGGTAGAGCAGGGTGAATCTACAGAGGAGAGGTCTAGGAAGATAAGATGTTAATGCACTATTCCTATGTCTGTGTGGGCTTCATTTTCTTCTTTCTCTCAATTTCCTACTTCTCTACAATAAGTATATATTGCTTTATTGCCTTTGAAATAAATAAAACAGTTTGTTAGGTTACTTATGCTGTGATGTATCTTATGGAGGCAGTATGGGAAAACAGGGAAGGTATGGTGGAGTTGGAGGTAAGGCAAATGAGGGTTCTGCAAGCAGCTCCACCACTAACTGTTAGTGGGACCTTGGATAAGTTTTCGAGCCTGAGCCTCTGTTTCCTCCTGGGTGGCGTGAAGATAATGGTAACCTTGCAAATTTCTAACCTTTTATTACAGGAAAAGAACACAGGACAACACCTGGCACATAACAGATACCCAATAAAATGGTAAGTAGCATTTGAGCCACTTTTGCATCTGGGGTTACATCCTGACCATTAAATGATGCCTCTGCCCCTGAAAAGATTATTTCATTGCATTTCACTATGCTGTCATTTTTGTGTGCCAGTATAATTTACAGGAAAACAGAATGGTAGCTGACTTTCCAGGTTTTGAAAGAGGATAAACACAAAAATGGAAGAGAATAGCTCTTCCATCATCCAATGCATCTCTCAAGTGCTTTGAGTAACTGAAGCTGGTTGTCAGCTATCAAGGGCAAGCAAGTAGCAAACATGATATGGAATGGTACAAGTCTTTTTTTTTTTTTAAGAGACTACTTTCATTAGTAATAATGAGTTTTTGAGAGTGATACAGGGATCTCAACACTGACACTTCACTACTCCCTCCCACCAACAGCTTCATGTACAGTGTAGGGTAGAAATAACGCTGGATTAGGAATAAGAGTACCGGTGCCTTTCCCAGCCCTGTAAATTACATAATTGTCACTATTAAGCAAGTCATTTCACCTCTGTGGATCATGGTTTTCCTTTTATAAATGGGGAGTTTGAACCAGATGAATTTCAGTTTTAAAATCCTGTGGTCTTGTTCCCACACATTTTCAAAGCCTCCGGTGGCCAGAGCCCAGGTTCTCACAGTCACCTTCTCCCCAACAGGCTCCATCTGCTCTGGCTGAACAAGCTCTAGGCTCATTGGGGCTTCTCCTCTGCTTTGCTGTTCAGTGCAGATGGGGTGTTATGCTCTCCTTTCCACTTACCCACTTCTTCCTGTCCTGGCAGACTCAACACAAGTCTCCCCAATCGTAAGAAGTTTTCTCTGACCATTTTGGTCTTCTCTAAACTCACTATCCTTTGGGTTACTGTTTAAAATATCTTTATAATACTTCCTGGACTAGACTGGGAGGGCAGGGCTCCAAGTATGAGACCATGTTACCCAACACAATGCTCTACATCCTGAACCTTCCTTTGCTCTTTTGTAAAAAAGATGCCATCATCTATCTCCTAGAGTTTCTGGGAAGAATAAATGATACAGTGATGTGGCAGCCCCCAGCATTTTGACTAGAATAGATTAAGGAAATCAAATCCTAGTTTCCTTCCTTTCCTCCCTCTCTATATATTTGGTGACTGGTCTTCCCCGCAAGGTGGTTTACTGAAAAATGTATTTGTCTGGTTGTGCTAAGAAAACCTTGGGCAAGTCCCGATTTCTCTGCAGCTTAGACTTTGTTCAAATGAAGATAATGGCACCTGCTCTTATCTCTTATGATAGGAGGATAAAATCAGATAATATATGAGAAAGCACATTCTTTTGAAAAGCTACCGGCTTTATTATTTTTCCTAAGTCCTAGTTTCAAAAAGAAAAATCTTAAAACAGCACAAGAGACAGCAAGATGTCAACGTTAACGGGTGATTTGATGATGACTGTGAAAATCCCACTCTTGATATAGACTAGAAACGTCAGAAAGTTTTATTACTGTTCCTTGGGGTAGAAAAGCACAGATACTGAAAAAATTAGGAAGCTTTCTTTTTTGAAAGAAATCACCTGGGGCATTACTTGTCTCCCAAGCTGGCATATTTTCTAAGTCAAACAACATCATAAACATATGTAGGGGGCTTTGTGGGACCCAGAATCTGGAGATATCCACTTGACAGTGCTAACTGCAAACTGATAAAAAGCGGAGACATTGAAACCCTTATATTTCTTATAAATAAACTTTATTCATTATTATTATCTCTTCTGTATTAAAGTATACCAAAGTTAAAGGTGAGAGAACAGAAAGAAATTATATAGTCCCCAAATAAAGTGTTTTTTTGGTATCAATAAAAGTTATTAACACCCATAGGGTATATAATATAATACAATGTAAGAAAGAACTATTGTACGTGTTAAGGAATAAAATATCCAAAAAGAAACATTTCTGTCCTCAAATCCTTTTGTTTAAAAAAAAAAAAAGGAACAGGATTAGGGGAACATAATTTGGAGAGAAGGATTCTGGAAGAAAAATATATTTCTAACAACAACAAAAAGGCATCAGATATTATTGGTAATAAAAAAGATTGTAGAATTATCAGTTAAGGACTCAGCTTTTCTTGCATTTCAGAATGTAATCAACTCAGACAGGTAGGGAAGTAGAAGTGTGTGTGTGGTATAAATCAGAGAAAAAGAAATATAAGTGTGTGTATGTGTGTATGCATGCACACGCCTGCACATGTGTGTTGTGTGTTGGTGGGGAAGAGAGAGATTTAATCTTTATGCATATCTTATAATATTAGTTTACAAAGTCAATTAAGAAACACCTTTCCAAAACAAATCACCTCTAACAAGAAGTCATGTAAAAATGTTTTCTTATTTTTCTTTGTTAAACACCTAACTACCTTTTTTAAACATTTCAGCTTTATTACTTTTTATAAATGTGTCTTTGCTATAATTTGTCATATATTTTATAAGTGGCTGGAGGAGATTTCATGCACTGCTAATTCATACATATAAAATGTGAAATCTGCATTAAATATCTTTAAAGAGAACCCTACTTTCTTGCTATTTTTAAGAGGAATAGGCTAAAGAAGAGACAAGAGGACTCTCATTACAAAGATTGACCCTCTCAGAATTAAGGCTATTCTTTTTTGAGCATCAGCCTGCTACTAAAACATTCCTGGTACCAGGATTTACAAGGTCTGAGTCTGGAAATACTACAATGGTTGATTGGCTTAAGAAAAAAATAAAATGTTAGAATCAGGGAGAGCAGTGATTAGAAGTGGCTGGCAACATTCCAGAGTTGCTTTTTAGTACCCTTTTAAACTCCTTTGGCTACTAATTCTCATCTCATACCATCTTTAGGTTTATGCCAAATAAACCAGGACAGTGATATTACAACGTGTAGAAAAGATCCAAGCAGCATCCTACCCACATATACTCTAAATCACTGAAATCTTACAGGCTTTGCCTTGTTTGGGTACACTAAAATACATGATAGAATCTTCCTGAAGAGGAGCACAAATTTTACAGCTTTCTTGGACTATATTATGGCATTTCTTACTTACAAAGTTATTTTCTACAACCTCTCTGTCAATAAAAGTGGATTTTTAAAGATGGATGTACAGTTTTGTAGTTCAAATTTCCATTAAGAGAAACCTGAAGAGACAACAATCAAGTGGGCAAATAAATGAATGTAAAAAAATAATGCTTCAACTGTAATGAAAACGAGTAGACATTTCTTGAAAATAAAATTGTCATTTTATTAATATAGTTAATAAATTAGTTTTATAAAGTAAAAAAAAAAGCTCTTCTAAAATTTTCATTAACCAGTGACTTGTTAAAAAGAAAAAAAGAACCCTTAGACTATTTTAATTGTCTTAGAGTTCTTATATTTGCTCCTATCTAAGAAACAGTTTATCACAACGTAAATACTAAGGAAATGTTTAGGGAGTTTTGTACTTTTTAGTCTCGAAATCGATAGAAAATTCTGCTTTCCCCAGAGATACCATTCTTAGCCACCTAAACAAAATATAAAACACTATTTAGCAATATTCTCTTTAAATAGCTGAATATCTTTAAACAAGATAGGGCTAGGCCGATTTAAATTATAAGTCGAAGTCTAGGAAAAACAAAGTCTATATAATACAAAACTTTGGAGTCAAGTAATATTACTTGTTTAAGCCAAATATATTCATATTTAAATAACAATTAAATAGCATCAGACTAAATACCAACCATTCTTAATCACAGTTTAAGTCTGATAACCAAAATCAAAAATTTAATGCCATACAAAATACATCTCACAAACTAACCAATGCAAAGTCTAAGCTTTAAACTTTTTGATAGTGTCAATAAAAACCCCAGGAAGGGAGAATATTGCAACTCTCTTTGGAACACAGGTATCTTAAATCATGGTTAAACAGACAGAATGTTAAGAATGGTATGGTTTTTATTTTCTATAGCAGGTTTATTGACACTTTTTTTTCCAGTAAAGTTTGAAAATCTGACACTACCTGTCCACATAGAAGGGGAAACAAAACTTGGTCAAAGTCTGTAGAACTTCCTGCGGAGAGAAAGAGAGATAATTTATACATCTAATGGGACCAATAAATCTAACATTAACCACAGCACACAATCTAGCAACTTTACGCTAAAGAAAGAGGAGACAGATGAAGAAATATGGGCTTTATCAATTACATGGGAGGAGTACCAGGCAGTCAATCATGAGAAATAATAAACATGATCAAACTTCATTAAAAATGAAAAATTAATCAAGAATCACACATGGGCAAGCAGCAGGAGCCATGCAGGAAAGCTCTGAAGGGAGGGAGGCGGTTGGGTTGCTGAGTGTTAACACCCCTCCAGGGAACATCTCCAGCCTGACCATATGGATCAGAGTGAATAACACCGAGCCACATGGGTTTGGCCTGGCAGGGCCGCTGTTGCTGGCACCGTTTTTGCCTGTTACCTAGGAACAGAGGGGGCCAGGATTAGACAACGCTTCCCAACATCAATAGGCCAAATCACAGCAGAATGGAAAGCCAACTTGAAGATAATTGTCCCTGAACACTGTCAGCTACATTTTTTAGAGTTTAAAACTTCATTTACTTACTTTATAAAGAAGTTGCCATTTTTGGCATACACTTATTTTGGAATCAAACAGTAACAATTTTAAGTATGTACTACTCTTATTGAAATATCACCATAATTGAACATACTCACCTGCTTGTAATTTATTAAAATCTAAAGCAAACTACCAGTTTAAATGTCTTTTTTAAAATATATACATACATATGTAAGTACATAAAGCCAGGCACATTATTCAGGATTAGGGTACACAAAATAAGGTGACATCTCAACAACTTATTCATAAAATAAATTCTTAGTATAACAACAACAACAACAAACAGTACATGACACACAATATACAGTGGTGTGTGCCTTTCCCTAAAAGACACATTTCATATATATAGCACATATACACATAGCTAACAACATAGACAGGTAGTTAGTTATTATTTCCTTCATAGAGTTTTCCTTAGCTTGACTTAATTTAACTGCAGACTTGGACAGCCCACAGTTGGTGCTTATCATAAGTTCACAGACCAATGTTATAAATTTTAAAAAAGTATTCCTTTCATGCATTTGATTTGCTTTTTAACTATTTAAAATCCCAACTTCAAGACAAAATGAAGAACACATTTTTCAGTCACTGAGAAGCTGGTTCAAATTAAAACAAACCTGCCCATTGCAAACCTTAATCCATGTGATAAATTAAAGATCAGTTTACAAATGTAGCACTTTTCTAACCAATAATAATGAATTATCAATGCTAACTGAATTGATGCTTCTCGCTTCATTTATTTTTAAAACCAGTTCTATCATTCAAGAAATAAACCACATCAATCTAATAACCCACTCAATGAAGCAGAAAGCACACTGACTTGCTCTGCCAGAGCATGTTCCGCCTACATAATTCAATTGAGCATATCCTATTTTTTAATATCATCTTGGACTGGTACTATGTATATCACAGCACTGTTAAGGCATGTCATGAAATAATTTAATAAATGAATAGGAAACTAAGAAGTGAAAAAGAGTGCATGAGAACACTTCAGCATATCCTAAGAAACATTATTTATAAATTAGTTAATTTATAATGTGGCACTCAGGCATATACATTGTTTATAAACTAATCATGCTTAGATAAACTGCAATAGGTAATACAGAATCAGAACAAAGGCAATTTTTCAGTGCATAATGTTATTATCAGGCAAAGATAGGAAAAGAGATCACATAAAACATTTAATGCCTGCAGTGTTAATTATAAAATATACCATAATTCACATACACAAAATCCTTATGATTTACATACAAATTCCTTACAAATTTCCTTCCACTTCAAGTTTTGACTAGTAACAGAAAGCATCTCTTAACTTCAGTATATGAATCTGCCATTCTTTAAAACCCAGTATTCGGTGCTCACTCATTGACAATATCAGCTACAAAGACAGCTATCCTTTACCCCTCAAAAGTTACAGGTGCAGAAAGTACTTCTCTACTCTACGCTGGAGTTGCACTCGCAAAAGGCCTCAAAGATTTTTGAAAGAAAGGACCCCCATGGTTATGAGAAGGCATTGTGCTCTATAGCAAGAGTCAAAGGAATCTAATATGTCCAACTTATTACTCACTACAATATAGAAACTTCTTACCACTCTCTAATGTCAACAGTAATAACCAACCTTGAACTTGTCTGTCAGATAATATTAGAACAAATATCAAAATACCCAACGTAAGCTGAGTGTAACCACCCACTAGCTTTCCTTTTTACCAAAGCAAACAGCAATAAATCTAATTAAGCAATGGGGCAGGAAGAGGGGAGGGAGAAAGGAATATAGGCAAATGTAGGCACATGTTGGTACATTACAATATGTTTCTTCATGTTTGTGATACTACAAGAGCTTGATATTCCAATTTAAGTCAAACAAGATGGTGGTGTGCTGTCAGAAGAAAAAACAAAAATGAGCATCTACTCTGTGTTCAGCATATTCACACATTATCGAATTCAGACCTGAGATATCTACTTCTGAATTTGGGAAGAGGAGGACAGGAAGAGGGAGGGAAAAACAAGCAATGTTCTTTGTAAATAAAAACTGCAATAATCCAATTTAATAAACAAATTACATAAACCCATTTTCTTAAACTGATGTTTTCCTTACATATAAACATTCATGCCTTATCCTCTTTTCCCAAAGAAAAATACAATTATTTGAATATGAAAAGTACCACTCTCTGAGAAAGGGGAACTTTAAAATCCTGATTTAAATATATTTTGAGCAGCACATTCATGGCAGTGTCCCACAGTCTTTCAATATTAACTTTATTGGGACATCAGTCATTAATCAGTTACCAACCCCTTTTTCTCACTAGAACTTGTGTCTTTGGCTAGGGCACCTTCTTTGTAGATGGTAATTTTTTGTTCTCGTTCCCATTTCTCTTGCCTACACAAGCTCTTTTAGACAACCAGCCTCGGTGCAACTTCAACTACTGCCACATAAATCGGATCTTGGGGAAGCAGCACAGCTGATGAAATGTAAATGGCCTCATTGCTAAGGCAGGGGGTGGGGAGGATTGTGTGCCAGCTCTCCAGATCAATTCCCAAGTTTATATTTTCACAAATCTTTTTATGTACAGTTTGATTTTTTAACATTTTAATGAGCAAAAAAGTGAATCTATAGTAGCCAGTCACCACAGTTAAAGTGCAGGGCATGAACTGGATCCCAGGAGGAAACCAGCCCACCATGTCACCACTGGCTTTAGGACATTCGCCACCTGGTTCCATGTCCCCAGGTTCCAACTCTTTTCATAATCAAAACACTGCTGACATTATAAACCCCAGACGGGTCTTCTAAAATCCCTCCCAATCAATATATCCAACACATAACTTATTGGAGACAACACTGAGCTCATTGATTAAGGTGAGTTCAGTAGCAAAGTTTTCAAAATAAATGAGACAAGAATACAGCATTCAACCCCTTTGTGTCACCAGACAATTTATGAAATAGGCAATTTCCAAAAGGGCTTTTCTTCCTAACAAAATATATGATACTTCATGCGGGAAGAAATAAGAGAAGAAGGGGGCAGGGAGGAAGTGTGTTAGAGAAGCAGTTGCACAGATCTTTCAGTTATGCATATATGAAGCAGCAGATTGCATAGTGCAATAGAAAAGTAACATCTACAAAGCTCTGCCCACAAGAAGATACCAAGCCTCTTGAACCAAAATATGAAATTAACACACCTAACGCTGAACACACTTGCAAATGAAATTCAGAAATGAACTCAAGATACATTTCAGTCTACTTTAGATTCACTTCATCCAATTCTAATTCTCATGTGGTCAGAAGGCCTGAATTTACTCCAATCTGGAGAAATTAGATTACATTCAGTTGACACTGAACCTAAGAACCCAGTAAACTTTTAAATGTATAATATGATAGAATCCTATCTGGAAGCAAACCTTGGAAGACCAAATTCAATGAAGTTAACTGTTATTAATGAGAAGGCTAGACTAATTCACCCTGACCTTGGGGTGCTAGGTAGGGGGGTATAGGAAATCCTGCAACAACCAACATTCCAGATGTCAAATACTTTGTTTTCATTGCTTCATTGAAACCTATAAACAAAAATTAGTTTTATTTGGCAGATGAAAACAACTGACAGTCAGACACAGACATATGTACCCCATAAATAAATGCCATCTGAAAGATAAAAGTGCAGGGTGATTATAGTGTCCACTGGAGTTACAGAATATAAAAAGATGAGGCATATTCTCAATAGTTCAAAGGGAAAAAAATGTGTGCTGAAAAAGATTTAAATAAAGAGAAGAAATAGCTTGAATAAATGAATGTATTTTAAAATATGTAAAGCCACAATTAGCCTCTTTGTGGCTTGCTGAAAGCTGATGTAGCAGTTGATAATTTACCTTTGTCCAAAAACGAGAGTGAAAGAGGGAGAGGAAGGGAAACCGTGGGAGAACATTTCCTGGGTTTCTTATATCTAATTTATTTGTTCATTTCAAAATGTAGGTGTGTGATGAAAAGATCAGCAGAGCTCAAATTCCTAAAATACTCCCTATGTTTAAATTTTTTTAATACCATGAGGGAGATGCTGACCCTCTAAGTCCTGCAACTGCGAGCAGTGCCACTGACTTAAAAGCCTCTGATTGATGATCTTAAAACTCAAGTTGAAAGTTAAAAACAGAACACACACAAAATCCAAACATACAAAAAAGCCAACAAAATTTCTACCTTAAGCCATTTCAAGTTAAAACCAGGGACTCCCAATGAACGCTAACAAAGGTTTCAAATGCTCATGATTAAGAAGGGTAAAGCAGTTGTTCTTGGAAGCTTAATTAGCACCAAGTTCAAGAATGTTGATCAGAAGTTTCCTAAATGTGAACACAGGAAATAAAATTTTTCTCCTTCACTATAAGTGTCAAATTAAATCCAAGACCCATAGTATAATTACAACCAAAGTTTAATATTTTTCAGTGGGAAAAAGAAGCCTGGAATAAGGGGTTTTACAGAAAGGCCTTTCAACACCCAAACATAAAAGCCAGGTCAAATTTCTAACAACGCTGCTCAAATGCTACAGAGCTTGCTTCCTTTCTTTGGTACATTTCAATATTTACCCCTAGTTTACTTTTTATAAACTTCAGTTAATTTTGAGTCATAATTTTGCTAATTTGTGATACCTAATATGTAGTTTCAATGTTGTAATTCAAAGATAAAATTATAATAAATTCATCATACTCTATAAACATATATCATACAAAGTGAGTACCTAAATTGTCAAGGACAGTAAGTGCAGAAGAAGAAGGCTTTCGACAGCCAAAGAGTCCCCTCTGAAACTACTTTTAAGTATAAACCTTCTTGTCCTTTGAAGTCTGAAGCAAAAATACGGAATCTTATTTTTAAAACTTTTTAACATAATGACTTTATCCTTTTGCATCCTCCCCTTTCTTCAAACTTATCTAAAACAAAGTTGTTCCGTTCCATATTATATAATATCCTCTATTCCAAGATTCCCTTTTATTAATTTTAAATCTTACACAAAGTGGTTGAAAATGAGAGAGCTGGATTTATAAGGTCAGCATGAAATGGCAACAAAATTCTTCAAACTTGCTTCAAATACTGTACTTCCAAAATGAACAAATGATTTGGTTATGATCTCTTAACAATTAGCATTCAGTGGCATCAGAATTCAGTGGTAATTTTAGAGTAACATGATTACTCTAAAATATTTTCTCTTGCGCATTTTCTTAAGCATTTTAATTCCTGTTATCTGAATATTTATGTTATCAATATATCCAAAAGGAAGGGGGGAGGAGGCGACACAAGTCAGAACATACCAAAGGAATAGGGGTCCCAACAGTAAAACTGCAAACATGATTTCACTGAAGAGGCAACTTGCCCTTAGGAAGATACTATTTAAAAAGAAAAGAAAAAAAAAAAAGAGCACTGATAGAAATACTATTTTGTAAGCATATTAAAAGCTGTCAGCCTTTAAATATTTTAAATGCACACAAAAATGTGCACAGATGGGCAACTTTTCTGCTCAGATTAGTCTAGAGAAAAATCTTTCATTATCAAGCTCAAAGTCCTTGAATTTTTTAAACTTAATTGTGCCTCTATTTCTTAGAATTCACACCCCAAGGCCAAAGCTTTCCTGCCACCAGTCCTTCAAATCTGACTTGGACATTACACGGGAGGAGGCTCCAAGCCTCCCTGAGGTCTCACTCCTTTTACAACACACGAAAAGGCAGTCGATAATGGGCCCATGCTGAATTCACTGCTCTCCACGTCTCCTCTTGGGACGCAAGCCTAGCAGATGTGATAAAAACTGTGTCAGAGAAGTGGCTCTAGTTTGTGCCTTAATGACAACTTAAACCTCTAAACCAATACAACCAAAGGACTAACAGAACTGGCTGTTACCTCTCTCTCCTGCCAATCTTCAAATATCTCTGAACTAAATTAGCACCTCTACCCACAACTTCCCCTGCCACCCCACAAAATCCATTCTAATTTTAAAAGATAAATGAATTCAGCAAACACCCGTCAGTGGCATAAGTTTCTGGGCGTTGCGTGTGTGTGTATCCTGTAATTAAGCCCTAACACATATTTCATGTAGTTTATATTTTCTCAAGGTATGATTGAGCATTCAAATATCTTAAAGGACTGCCTAATAAATTCCTTCTGATCACCACCCCAGTAACCATATTAACACATACAACTGGTAGAGTTAACAGTTTCCAAAAAGTACCTAAAGGTCTAAAAATTATTTTTAAATATGTTCAAACATAGGGAAGAAAAGTGATATACTGAGTTACTGAAACATTCTAATTATTAAAATTTATACAGGAGAATTTTTTAAACCATGGGTGGCTATACTTTTAACTTGTAAGAATGCTTTGTCTTACCTAATGATATGGTACCAAAAAATAGATTTAAATGTGTACTTCTGATAACATTTTCTAAATTCTATAATTCAGCCTTCAGATGATAGGTCTTTTTACTCAGAATCTTGAAAGCCTATTCAGTCACAATTGCATACCCACTTAATCAGCAATCATTGTTCTGGGATGCAGGACTTTGTTGTCAAGACAAGCACCAAAACCTTAAAAAATTTTTTTTCAGAACTGGCATAAGAAAAAAGTGATCTTTGTCAGACAAGGACAAATTTATGCAAATCTTTTATAAACATTCACAAACATTTATTTAGCTTTTGAAATGTTGGCCTCATTTGAGAGCATGAAAATGAGGGGGAAGTAGGAAAACGCAAAGGACAGCTTAGAAGCTGGCACGCTACATAAATATTCAGAAGGAAGATTATAGGATTCATGTTAGGCTGTCTTAGGCTTCTCCAAAGTCCACACAGAATAGCAAAGAACAAAACTAACGAGAAGTACAGCAGATGTTAGACAATGCATCAGCCTCTTTTCCTCTCTCACTTGGCTATACTTGGACGCTTTTATATTTTCTTTCAATATGGTTAGGTCATTCAAGGATTCTCCTATAGACTCTGTATTGTGGCTACAGATCTATAAGCTGAAGGTCTGTCAGCTTTCCAAAAGTTTCCAATGAAAAGGCATTATGCAAATTCTACCTCTCTTACCCTCTTTCGGGGGGAAAAAGGCCTCCAGTATGCAGTCATCGGAGTATTGGAAGCCCCAGCCTTCATTTCTGTATAGCTGTGTTTGCCTCAGGGCCACGCTGCTTGTTTTGACAGTGGATCCCCCTAGATAGTTGGGATTAGTCGAGCTTGTTTAGATAAACTTGAAATCAAGGCCTTCTCTAGGTAGACAGCTAGATGTAGCTACCGAGTTTCCAGCTGCCTCTTCCTTTCATCCCAAAACAACCGCAGATTCACAGTAGCTATCACAGCCACAGGCTATGTCACATACCTAAGTACAAAATTAAAGGCTGCTAAAAGAAGCCTTTGTAAGTCTTAGTGCTAAAATAAGGAATCTGTACTGCTTGGTTTATACAAATTATTCTAGCACTACCAGTATGGAACTGAAATCACCAGTTAACAAAGGCATATTAATCAAGGTTCCTGGCTTCTTCTGATAGACAGGATCATAGTTTGGTAATATATCTAACCTTCTGCTTATTAGCTCTTGTATGAGAATAATAGCCTGAAATGTTGAAAAGGAAGTAGGCTTTATTTATCCAGTGGCAGGGAATGTCAGACACCGTCAACAAACACTGTGAGCAGAATATGAAAATCAAAATGTAAATATCAAATCTACTTTTGAGAGAGAATTATTTAGCAACTGATTAGACAGAGTCTCACTAAACAGTCATCTGTTTAGTGTTACAGAACTGTTTCAAATCAACTTTTATTTCCTACAACTTGCAGATTCTGATAGAATAGGAAGATACAAGGAGGATTCAAGACTGAAAAAAAATTATGCTCAGAACAGATTGATAACATCTCATTACAAAGACAGAAGGAGGTGATATGAAACACTACTAAAATAAAGAAATTACATAATTCAAAAAGTTTTCTAACATCTAACACTCAAGGATTTTAATTTTTTGCAACTAGAAAAAAACTATCTTCAGAGGACCAGCAAAATACAATAAAATAATACAATCTCACATATATATTTGATTTTACTTTGCATATCTTGCTGCAACATACAAATTCTAGTGTTTACTTGAGGCTGCCTGGGATAAATTAAACACAACAATGGTACCAGAATATGTTCAGAAACTTTCCAGAACTATTCTGAAATATCATACAATACAGAAGTCCCTTTATCCTCTGTCTGTACTGTCAAATCATACAAGGCACTCTTTCAATCAGGTCTTCATTTCACCACCAAAAATGTGTTCTCCTCATTCAACAGGTAAGTCACTCTTTAAAAGTGTTAAGACATTCAAGACATTCTGGAATTTAAGTCATCACTTTGAGCTTTTCCTATGAAATTTTGGATTCCTTTCATGTGCAACTTATAACCTAAGAAGGGAGCCGGCAAACTTTTCTGCAAAGGGCCAGACTGTAAATATTTTAGGCTTTGTGGGCCACTTATGGTCTCTGTCACGTGTTCTTGTTTGTTTTTTTATTATCCTTAACAAGGGTAAAAAACCATCTTACCTCACAGGCCGTACAAAATCCAGCCCCAGGGAGGATGTGACCAGCTGGCTGTAGGCAGTTGTCTGCCAACCCCGACCTAGAGTGTTAAGGAGCCTGGCCACACAACATAACCCAAACAAACTCACCAACACCCAAAAACCCAAATTCAGAAATCCCAAAAGGTAAAATGGCAATGCCAATCATGTTGGTTCTCTGGTAATTCAACAATTCACACGTGATTGTTGCCAATGACCAAATGCCTATTGCACACAAATGTGCTATTTTTAAAAAAATGTTTAAAATATAAAGAATTAAAAATAAAACATGTTTCCACCACCCAGAATTCACAACTGTTTTTGAGGCATGGACTCTTCATAGAAATAATTCTTAGATCAATACAGTTCATTTCTACAGGTAAGGTCCATGGGTTTTCTTGACAGATAAATGAGTTCATGTTCTATGGATAATTGAGAGCTCTTCAATTTGAGGTTTGTTTGGCTTAGAATATTTTTAAAGCAATATTAAAAGAGGAGAAATCCTTTTCTGGTTCTCTACTCCTCACTCACTCAAAACACATTGCTTGTCCAATGATGTTTTTTAGATGAAGAATACAGACGGGCCTCCTCCTGCCTCTCTCACTGCTCTATTTCTGGGCCCCTTCTCAACTCCCTTCCATGAATTTATCTTTCTCCTTCTCTCTCTGCATCTTCCTCTATTAGCAGTTTGCCTACACCTTAGTTTCAACTATCAGCATAAGGTAAATGACTCTCAAATTCAAGTGTTCAATTCTGAACTGTATTTCCAGCTCCAGGTTCCTATTCTCTTTTGTTTTGTTTTTTATTTTTGACATGGGGTCTCACTGTGTTGCCCAGGCTGGAGGGGAGTGGTGCAATCTTGGCTCACTGCAACCTCCGCTTCCTGGGCTCAAGCAATCCTCTCACCTCAGCCTCCTGAGTAGCTGAGACCATAGGCACACACCACCATACTCAGCTAATTTTTTATTTTAGGTAGAGATGGGGTTTTGCCATGTTGCTCAGGCTGGTCTCAGACTCCTGAACTCAAGTGATTCAAGCTAAAGTGATTCAGTTTAGCTTCCCAAAGTGCTGAGATTACAGGTGTGAGCCACAGCGTCTGGCCTCCAGGCTCCTATTCGAATGGTCTGTTGGACATTTCTGCCCCACATCCCACAGACACTTTAAGCTCAACATGTCTGAAATCCAGGCTTGTCATCTAGGTTCCTGGTACACTGCTGCTTGCTAATCCCTTTCCCCCCATCAAAAGAAGAAAGGATCTCAGGTCACCCCTAATACTGGCTGGGAATACTGGCTGGGGGACAGATGAACCATCTGTGTGACTGAGATTCAAATATTTGCCATGGTTGTCGAATTTCAAGATAACTCTGGGAAAAAAAAAAAGCATCTGAGGCTTTAAAACCTTTCCAAGTGTTAGTAAACAAGACAGGGGACAAAGAAGCCCCTGAAATCAAGTACTATACTTCAAAGCCATCAGAGAAAAGAAAATAAATTACTTCCCTAAGCATAATAAGATACTTAGTACCAGACAATATGCTAGAGGCCAGTAATAAAGCACAGACCAAGCAAGATGTGGTCCCCGTCTGCATGGGGCTTATGATCTAGTTGGAAATAGAGATGCTATCAAAGCATGAACACCCAATTCAAACTGCCCCAGGAGCTGTGACAGAAAAGAGCAGAGTGCTCAAGACAGAATGCCAGGGGCCTGAATTTAGATAGAAGGAACAAGAAACGCTTCTCAGGAAGCAACATTTGGAGCTGAGACTTGAGGAAAGAATAGGTATTCACCAGGCAAAGACGGGGAGCGGGAACAGTAACAGCAGAGCAAGGGCAGCAGAACAGGAGCCCTTGGCACATTCAAGGAACTGAAAAGCAGCTTGGCAGGCTGGAGCAGAGGAGACTGGACAAGTTGGTAGGGGCCAAATCATGGACTGGATCCTTTTGCACTCCACTTACATAAGACTCTTTTTTTTTTTTTTTTTTTTTTTTGAGACAAAGTCTCTCCCTGTCACCCAAGCTGGAGTGCAGTGGTGAGATCTTGGCTCGCTGCAACCTCCAACCTCCAACCTCCCAGGTTCAAGCGATTCTCCTGCCTCAGCCTCCCAAGTAGCTGGAATTACAGGTGCCCCCCAATACGCCGGTTAATTTTTGTATTTTTAGTAGAGATGGGGTTTTGCCATGTTGGCCAGGCTGGTCTGGAACTCCTGATGTCAGGTGATCTGCCTGCCTCAGCCTCCTGAAGTGCTGGTGTGAGCCACCATACCAGGCCTTGCCTGAGACTTTCTAACCCTCCATCTACCACTACATCTTCCAGACCCCAGGAGGACTCAGAGGCTATTCTCAGCGAGCTTCTCATCTCTCCCAAGTTGCCTCCCTGAATCCTGTCCTATGGCTATCATTCCTATCATCAACTTGACCATTATGTCTAGACTGAGTTAAGAAGGATGGGGGTTATACCCATTGCCAGTGTCCAGCAAAGTATCTGGCACAGAGTAAACATTCAGTGAATGATGATGCTGAAAAAAAAATAATTGGGTGATAGTCTGGACTAAGAAAGGAAGAAAGAGCATTGATTGAGCACTTACTATTGCCATGCACTGTGCTAAAGTCCACATGCCTTCATGTTTAATCCTCATAGGAAGCAGTGAGACCACATGGGGCAAAGCACAGACTTGAATTGATCAGAGAATCAAACTTTAATGTTTATTCTTGACATTGAACATGAAAGGAATAGGGAAGACTAAAGTTTGTATAAATTTAGTATCACATTTTTGTCAAAAGTTTGCCATTTTTGCCTAATAACATTAATTATACATATAAAGTATCTAAATTTACCTATAGAAGTTTACTCTGATTGTGGAACTAACCTATTTGACTTTATTTTATTCGTCATCTATCAATGGTTATCTTTTCTTGGTTGGGGGGAGGGGTTTAAGTGACAAGTGGAAAGGGACTGATAAAACAACTACTATGTGTCAGGTCTTGCTAGAAGTGTTACATATGCTCAGCGATCCTACCACTAATCTTATGCAGATATTATCACCCCCCTATTTATGGACTGCACCTTGAAAACTGAGTAAAATTAGTTTCAGGTAGACTGGTGAAGTAACTTGCCTATCTCTCTACTCAAGAGAGAGTCTCAATCTCCATCCTTGTTTGATGAACATTCTGTCCCCAGGGTCATAAGCATTCACACAGCTAAGATTTTGTGCAGTACTAGCCCTCCATGTTGAATGCAGATAAAGCCTTTCTCCAATCTCACTTCCAACTGCAGCAGTAGAGCGAAAGGTTTGTGCTGTCCTGTTAAAGGGCCTTAGGGAAGGGTAACCGCACCTGCCAGTTTGCCCAGGACATCTCAGTTATGCCTATGATTTCTATGAAGTCACAGTGCTCTCTTTCAGTCTCAAAAGTATCCTGGATTGGATGACATAATCACGAGAATCTTTGAGGGGAAACCATGTCTTGTCTGGAGGGCAATAAAATAATAAATAGTTGTTTCAGCTGCCTTGTGATGAGAAACTGGGGAGTGGTTCTAGAATAGTGAGGGTTTATCATTCAACTTCAGGTCCTTCTATCTACAGGAAGGACTTATTTACATTCTGGGACTTAATACAGTATCAAACATCGTCAGTTACATAGAAGCATCAAACTTTTTTCCTCATACTACAACAGAAAACATGTACTGAACTAGATGAATTCAGGCATTATGTATACATTATGGCTACTTTTCCTGCCAGTTCTACAAAGTTAATATTATTAATACTTTTTCATTTAACAGATGTAAAAGATGAAGCCAAAAAATGTAGTCTTTGCCCGAACTGTCATATCCAAGGTCAAATCTCATATAACATGGGGATATTTGCCTCCTAACTTCTCTTTAAGTTAAATATTAAAAAAAAAAAAAAAAGGCTGGGCACGGTGGCTCATACCTATAATCCCAGCACTCTGGGAGGCCAAGGTGGGTGGATCACCTGAGGTCAGGAATACAAGACTAGTCTGGGCAACATGGCAAAACCCCGTCTCTACTAAAAATACAAAAATTAGCCAAGCGTGGTGACACATGCCTGTAGTCCTAGCTACGCAGGAGGATGAGGCAGAAGAATCGCTTGAATCTGGGAGACAGAGGCTGCAGTGAGCCAAGACTGCACGACTGCACTTCAGCCTGGGCAACAGAGTGAGACTCTGTCTAAAAAAATAAAAATAAGAATTTCATATTTTAAGAGGTAGGGGAATATTTCTTAAGACATAAATAATACATGAATAATAAAAAATATTTCTAGCTGCATTAAATCTGTTTATTATAACAGATACATTCTAAAAATCCAAAACTATTTCTCAATTTGCTAGAGGTTTAGATCTCCAGAAATGATAAGTATACGACAGGTTGGAAGAGTGCTCTGATAAAAAAATGTTCTCAACACTTTACAGGTTATACCTCTAAAACTAGATAATACACAAAGAGGCATCATGTTCAATATACACTCAAATATGAGAATCCTAAACACATCTGCTTAAGCCTCTGCTAGGTAAGATGGGAGTTAATAAGGGTATGTCTTGTATTGTCCTACCTAGCTGAAACTCTGAGCCCAAAGATTACAGTATGAGGACTATTCAGTCACTTATTATATATTAGATGCTTGGCCTCCTAACAGCCATGCGCAGTACCAGGTCCTAGAGATCTGGACATGAAGCTGGCAAGAATCTCTTACTTCCTGCCTGGGAAAGGGAGAGGACAGTAAACAAGTATAAAGTGTTTTAGGTTTTCTGATAGAAGCCTTCCTGGGGGATGTAAAAGACTCCTTAAAGGAGGTAGCATTTAAACTGATTTTTGAAAAACGAATTAGTATCTTCTAGACAAACAGCCTAGAAAAGAATATTCCAGGGATAAAAGCACTGTGAAACAACACTGTATCACATAATTTATGTAAATAATCTTTGATAAGATCAACGTTAAGAGATTCTCATTTTACAAACACCTTTTCATTTCTACCTACCAACCCCCACCTGCTATATGTGTGTGCAGACTCACTCTCTTTCTCTCTCTCTCTCTTTCTCTCTCTCAGGCTCACAGTCTGGGCTGCATGTTATACCACATTTGAAATCTGAAACTGACTGAAGTTACACAGTTTGAAATTACAATAGCCAGAGGAGTCTTTACTATACCGTATATAAGTATTTTAAAAATGAAAGCTACCACAGTAATACAAAATACTAGATACAACCAAAAGGGCTCATTTACAAGGACAGTGGTCCCATTACTAAGTTTCTGAAGTTTTGAACATGGGAATCAACATGTAGATTTCACAGTAGGAATAAAAAAATAAAAAGTAAATATTTGAAACCCCTTCATCACCATTTAAAGGGATTTTATGTTTTCAGTACATTTTAGAACATAAATATTCAGAAATTGTTTCTGATTATATCTCTTCTTCCTTACTGGACAAAATATTCACTTTTACCTTTGTGGCTTCTCTAAATTTTGTCCTGAAACAGTGTGGGTTTAGAAAGGGAAGCATTTCCAGAATCCTTCTTGGGATTGGTCTGAAATTCTAGAGGCAAAGGTTATCATACACAACCCTAACACCTGACAAAGGCACCACAACAGGATGACCTTGCTCCTTATTTAAATCTTCACCCAATAATAGGATAGACGATGTAATTATTGGTAATGATTTGGTGCCAGCTGTTATTCTAAGCACTTCACACACTTTGAATCACAACACCCTCACAGTTACCCTAAAAGGTAGTTACTATGACTATCTCTACTTCTAGATGAGAAAATCAAATCCTTAAGTGGTAAAGCCCTGTAAATGGCAAAGCCAGTATTCAGACCCTAGCAGACTTGCTCCAAAGTCCAAGCTTTTAATCACCACCATCATTCCTTTGTACTCTCCTCTCTCGAATCTTAACTCTTTAGCAATTACATCTGTGTATCACATACCTCATGTTGTTCACTGAGCCCCTCATCTGTCCTAGCTGCTCAAAGGGGTCTCTAACATTGGCCATAGCCATGTCTACATTTGAAGAGTGACAAAGACACAGACATACAAGCAAGACGATGTGGGAGTGGATGCTCCCATTGCTCCCTAAGAGCTGAGGCTGAATTGACAAGAGAAGGTGATATAAGGAGTAGAAACAGAAGTATACTGGGGTGGGAGGTGCAGGACAACAAGAAGAAAAATATTCCAACCAAAAGCCAGTTTGGACAAAAATTAACAAACACACAAACAGACAGACAAAAACAGGAGGGGAGAAGCCAAGCAAGCTGGGAAATAATGAGGCATCCTATGTCTGGACTGTAAGGGGAGATGGCAGGCGACAAGACTAGAGGCTGGGTCAAAGTCAGACTGTGACCAGCCTTTAATCCAAGTTAAGAGATTTGGAGTTGATCTTGAAGGCACCAGGGAACCATCAAGAGTTTTGACTAAAGTGAAATTATATGATTTGATTTAGGTTTTAGAAAGTCATCTCAGGCCATCTTAGAGAGGGTGGTGACTGCAGGGTCACTGGGTTGTAGATCACTATGAAGAGTCCATGTGAGAGAAGCTTTGAGTGTGAATGCAGAGGGAAACAGACGAATAGAACAGAATAGAGAGCAGTTTAGAAAGAATAATGAATAGGACTTGCAGGTGCATCCAAGGAGTGACCAGGACTGATTCTAAGGCTAAGAGAAGAGAGAAACCGCAGCTCTCAAAAGCAGACATGGTCCATTTTGTTATAATCAGAGCATAATTTACTAAAAACAAGACCATCCAATAGTACTCACAGACAAAAATTCAGTGGGGCTTTTTGGGAGCCTGAATAAACCCAAGAGAACATTCTTATAAGAATGTGTAAGTAAGGATTGCATAATTACCATTTCCTGGAGTCAGATTCAAATAAGTAGTAGTACAACATAGCTGTATAGCTTGGCGTGCTTTCAGAAAGAATGGCTCAAAAAGAATTTGTCTTTTTAATGAGTTCCTTCTACATAACTGTAACAGCTGGGGAGTGACCAAATTGGGAAGAAATCTTCAACTTAAAAGAAGAGCCTTAAGTCAGAAAATGTCTCAATTTTTCAATTGAGTTTGGCTAAATGTTTAAGGTTGAAATATACTTTCATTAAGATGTCAGTGCAACCCCATTCCATTCTTAAACTCACCCTTCTCTGGAAATAGAGAAAAACTCAGCATAAGGATATTACAGAATAGCGCCTCTTACATACAAAGAGGTTTTTCTGAGGTAGCTCATACCCATAATCCCAGCACTTTGGGAGGCTGAGAGAAGAGGACTGCTTGAGGCCAGGAGTTTAAGGTCAGCCTGGGCAACATAGTAAGGCCCCAGCTCTTAAGAAAAAAAAATTAGACAGGCATGGTGGGGCACACCCTGAAGTCCCAGCTACTCAGAAGGCTGAGGTAGAATTGGCTAAGACCAAATGTTTGAGGATACAGTGAGCTATGGTCACATCATTGCACTCCAGCCTGGGCGACAGACTGAGATGAGACCCCCAACTCTAAAAAACCAAACCAAACAAAAAAGTGTTGTTTCTTCAGCAAACACTTTTAAAAGCACCTTGACATTTGTCCAAGGTGATATATTTCACTTGTAACAACACAGGGAAAAATAAGACGCAACCTGTGATAGATTACTTTTTTACCCATCTGTGAACCTATACTTAGAAAACATTTAAACTAGCCAATTGTCAACAATTTTAAACACATACGAAGAAGCAGATGTTTAAGCTGGGATGCATTTCTACATCTGCAATCTATCAATGAACCTTAGAAATCTGTAATGCAGTCCTTCAGAATAGCTACATTTGGTGGCATTCACAAACACTGATATCCACTTCAAGAAACCCACTTCAGCAGAGCACACTGTGGCTATCATGCTAACAATCAGCTCTTAGGTCCAAGGATCTAAAGAGATTGAGAGTTTATACCTGCAGATGAGAAAATTACATTTCCACCTACATTTCCAGACTGCCAAGTTACTAAGAAATATAGAAAGTGAGCTATTTGAGCAAGAGGTTGAAAAACCCATGAACCAACAGTGGCTCTTAGAAAAGCACACATCTGGCTGGGCATGGTGGCTTACACCTGTAATCTCAGCACTTCAGGAGGCTAAAGTGTGAGGATCACCTGAGGTCAGGAGATGGAGACCAGCCTGGCTAACATGATGAAACCCCATCTTTACTAAAAATACAAAAATTAGCCAGGCGTGTTGGTGCATACTTGTCATTTCAGCTACTCGGGAGGCTAAGACATAAGAATTGCTTGAACCTGGGAGGAGGAAGTTGCAGTGAGCTGAGTTCCTGCCATTGCACTCCAGCCTAGGCAACGGAGAGAGACTGTTTCAAGAAAAAGAAAGAAAAGAAAAGCATACATCTAAAACAAGCCTAAAAGATGATCTTTAAGGGCAGCTCCAAGACTTTCCACTTGCTTCTCTATATCATTTAACTCTACTAACTTTTATGGCTTCATGTCACAAAGAACAAGAAATTGCAGGAATGTGATCATGGTGGCATCACCACCCAGCAGTTCTAGTTTTCAGAGACATTCCCACTTTCTTGTGGCCATGCCATTATTCCACAAAACATCCTAGACATGCATTACTCTATAGCCTACTAGGCAGTAAGTTTCTTCAAGGGAGAGATGGAATCTACTTCTCCTCCTCTTTACCTGCTACGGTATCTGGCTCAAAGTCTGCATATAGTATGCTCATCAATCTCTCAATTAATACACAGAATCAAACTCAGTCTCCGAGACTGTTTCTACTGCCAAAAATAGACATGACAGGGAAAGAATCAGAAAATACAGTCACTTGTAACCATAAGTTGCTCTTTTTAAGATCAGATTGTGGAATCATTTTAAAATGTGATCCATTTGACCCTAATAAAAGTCCTCTGGATGAAAGTCAAATGAATTAATAAATTCTGTTCCATGGTATATAATGTCATTAGAAAGTTTCCAAGATCAAAGGTGACCTCACCATTTAAAGTGGATCTAGTTTGAATAGAACCTGGGAGTAAGCTGGAAGCATGACAACAACCACTTTGGAAAAGAATAAGTAAGTAAGTAAGTAAATAAATAAATAAATAAATAAGAAAGCTCAAAAGTTTCCAAGAGAAATGGGATGCACCCAAGTTCGATTCCATTCTTTGTGAGCTTGGTGAATACACGGCCCCAAGGACCACAAACCCAAAACCTCAATTCCAATTTGAAGACCTATGGTTTAAACAAGTCACTGTCGAAAGACTGGCAGAACCTTTGTGGAATCAACGTCACACTTTATACAGGCACACTGCTGCTTATGTTTCTCTGCCTAATGATATGAAAAAAAAATCAAAATTTATCATTTGTTTAATACTTTCTGTAAATATTATACACGTGTGTCATATTATACAATGTTGGTATAATGTGGTTTCCTTTCATAGTAACAAAAAATTTAGGAACTAGATTACATCTATAATTTTCTTTTGAAATACTATTCTTTCAATGAATCAGGGCATGAATAAGTTTTACAATAGAAATGTTTTGTCTCTAGCTTATCAAAATTTTGAAGAAGATAACATGAAAGTTTTCATACACAGGAGCTCTCACCAAAAGAACGAGGCAATCTTCAACATACAAGTTGCAAGTCTTGTTTAAATACTATCTCTACTGTCTCTCTAATCAGAATCTTCCAAATGATTTACATTGGTTATATTGTAAATAACTGTTAGCTTAAGAAATGTTTTCTATGGAGCATACCTCAAGCATGAACAGATGAAAACTCCATATTTAAGCAATTACATGCAACTCAGAAATGCCAATTTCCATCACAATTAGCCTGAGTTATGCAACATATTTTTGTTCCTTTTTAGTATATAGTTGGTATATGTTTTTATAATTTGTTTAACTGCCTACAGTGAAATTTTGAAATCACACAGGCAATATAAAACCTTAAGAGAAAGGGCAGCTTTTAATTTTTCCCAAAGTGCCATGTTTCTACTTTGCTTATAGAGCTTGTACAAGAAACACTGTTCGTTTCTATATAAAGATTTCCATAAAATTTTTATAGCTTCTATAAATGCATAAAGATTGTTAGTTTCATTATAACACTCTGTTTCTGAACCAGTGGAAAGAAAAATTACCTGCAACTCTAAACAGTAATCTACATACACAGAGGTGGGTAACTGTGCCTGGATCACTCTTTTTTTTTTTTTTTAATTTTTGAAAGAAAGAAAAAGAGAGGAAAGAAAGTAAGAGTGAAAGAAAGAAAAAAAAGAATGTAAGTGAGAAAGAAAGAGGAAGAGAAAGAGGGAGAGAGAACGAGATTCTTGTTCTATTGCCCAGGCTAGAATGCAGTCTAAAAATGGGTATTAAAAACCTCTTTTATGCCAATAATTGTGCCTAACAATGGACACAGGAAGGAATAAGGGATGAAAATAACAAACAAGCAGCCAACCAGTGTTTTATTTAAACCTGTGAAATGCTATGCAATTGCTGAGGAGTGATTTACTTCCAATTATGTGGTCACTTTTAAAATAGGTGTA